>JAMKCH010012522.1:0-75348 GCA_023653785.1 Ophioderma brevispina | reverse complement strand
CCTCCATGCGTTATTCCGTCCCACCACAATTGATTCCGTCCCAGCACCACAAATTCAGACTCAACACAATAAACCATCACAAAAATCAATAGAATGTATTTAAACCATGATTTCTTGTTATAATATTTAGTTGCCCTAATGTTGATGTCTGACATGTTCTTGCTAAGGGATTTAATTTTTTTTTTTGTTCGTGAACTTAAAAAACCCTCACAAAATATGGTGGTGGGACGAATGAATTTTTAGTATTTTTTTAAAAATATTAAAAAAAAAAAAAAAAAAAAAATATTTTTGGATCAAAATTATCTTTACTAAGTGTCCTCGATTAAATATCAAAAACAATTTTTGGTTGTTACCCCCTTATTATTATTTAATTATATCACTTTTTTTTGTTCAAGTCCGTCCACCATCCGCCCACCACATCAAGAGGGCGCCATTTTCAATTCATCTTCAATTGTTTATACTCGTAACGAACGCTATTTTTGACCGGAAAAATGTTTTGATCCATGAACTTCAATTGTACCTACTCCAAACCATGACAATATTCACTCATACAAGCATTTTGAAATTTCAGTCACCTTTGATGATGACTATTTTGGCTCTGACCCTGCACTAGAGATTAACGTTTATCATTCCGTCATAGCGATGTCTGCAAATGAAACTAAATAATCTCAAATATCGTCCTGGAAACGAAGGGGTTCTAAACTTCTATGCCATGATTTTTTGCAATCAGAGCCCTCAGTCATAGGGGTTCGGGCGCGGTAGTCCTAGTTTCGGTACCGCCCCCCAAAAAAAACAAAAAACCTCGGTTTTTATCCCCAACTTGGGTTTGCGATACTAATGGTAGGCCAGCGACAATCTTATGTCCATTTTCCAGAAGCAATAAATGCATGTATACGTTGGTCACACATTGCCCAAATTGAGCAATATCAGGTGAGTGATTAAGTGTTAACTTACGCAACACGATCGATCTGGATTAGAGGATATAACCCTCTCCACAGACACTTCCATAGAACTAGCGTTAATGCGTTATACAGGGAGCCTTGTTTGACATGTTTTAAATTACCTTTCAATCTATCATACCAATCATGAAATTGTCCCCTGATATATAAAATCACACTTCCCAGACAGTTTTGAAACAGAGGCAGGTTGATTCAAACATAGAAGGAATAATGTTAAAATAAACCTCAATTATTCTCTGTTCAGTGATGTTACCCAGCGATTCGCTTTTGACAAATAAAACAGCATGCTGACTAGGTCAGGTAGATCCGTGACCTTCCCTAAAGCCGAACACCAATGTCAAATTTTTATCGCTTACAAGTTTTATACTTCTGGTCCTCAATCTCCTGGTTTTCAAATTAAAATGACTAAATGCATTGCTCGATTAGATGAAGTAATTTAATATCCATTGTACATACGGTTTCCTGGTGCTTAATTATCCCTATAAACGATTAAAGGAAAACTACTTTGTTTAGCGGAGTAAAATTTTGCACTTTTGTACACAGTCTGAACCGGAAACAGGCCTGTACGTGAAAATGTTCGCTATATTTTAATTTTGCACTTTTTTGATACCATCCCCGCCGAACACTATAAAGGCAAATTTCAAACACATTAAAGTATTTTTGGACTCATATGGCTAGATTTTTTTCCGGTTAAAAACCGATAATGTAAACCAATAAAACTAAAGTTCACAACTTCAAACTCGCAAAATAATATCACAAAATAAGCTTGGCATCGTTGTTTACTTGCAAGTGTCAAAGTGCAGCAAATGCCATCGCCCAGATTTCGTTGTTTATGGTTGTTGCATGAGCACTTTTGCTCTCGATTACACCTTTTTTTGACTTAATGTTTGAAAATTACAAAAATACCAGTTGTACAACATGTATCCGGAAAAATATGTAAAAATGCTATAAACAAGTGGTGTGTGAGGCTGGTTTTTTACTCATTTTGCGAGGTAAGCATTTTCATTTCTTTCTGACGAATCAAGCATGGTTGAAGTCGAATTATAATTATATGGACTGTTTGTGTATGGTAGAGGGTTGTCGCTGGGCAAAGCCAATAACCACACATTCGATGGGGGTAATGTTAACTAAGGCACTTTGTTATTTACTATCAATTCAGTCGCGCGTTAGTTACGGGAAATCGGCATTTCGTCGGGGCGTCTATCCATAGTCTATCGCAGCAACGGCCATGTGTTTACATCCTCGAGGGTATAATCTGGAACAAAACGCTTCTATGGCCACTGACCTGTATAGAGTTCAGGTCATATGGCGTATCGCTGCGACCGGCCGCCGTCCCCAGGTGCAATTTTCACGTTCGTGGGGATCTACATGCTCAGTTTGATCTTTAGGTTATTGCGAATATTGTGCCAGACTACAAGAAGGGACAGCAGCATGAAGCGTTCACACAATCACTCACTGTGCTAAGTCATGACATCACAGCTGTATCATCCTAGCTTAGAATTGTAATCATTCTGTACCAGAACGCAGTGATTTTATCAGGTAAAAGATTTTCATTATTGGTGTTACGTTAAGATGTAAAAGAAGTTAGAAAGATTTGTACTCTAATTGTTCAAAAATATTTTTTTTACGTTTTTCTTTTTTTATTTAAAAAATTGTATTTCCCATGGCGGCGCATGCATCGCAAACTCGTTGTGCCACGTGCCTGATGCGTAATTTTAACTCTGCACAGCAACCACAATACGATTTGCATATGCTCAACATTCAATGCCAATTTTGACCGCGCTCCCGATGGGTACACGAAAGATGTAGGCAACACACATTGATCAACGTGAGACTGCATCTGCACGTGGGCCAGACCTTTAGAAGTATTTTCCATTGCATTTTCGGCGTGTTACCCCTAACAATTCGACATAGTTTAATACTATTCATAGAATTTCTACTTTGGTTTGGCTTTACTACTGGCGCTGGAGACGTTTAGAAACTGTAAAGTTACTTTCTAAAAAGGAATGTGTGAAGAGCACATCAGTGGTCCATGGTTCCCGTTCAGTAATACGGTTTCGTAAAGGGTCTGTTAGCCCTAGTTAGTCCTAGCTATGTTTTTGTTTTTAACCGGGGGGGGGGGGGGTTCTGTACAAATGCCTATACGGAGACCGTGCCGCTGGATTGGGTCGCAAAATCACCGTCTGGTATTACATGACCCCCTTTTTTTCAACACGGGTATAATTTGACCCCCTTTGTTTTATGTATAATTAATCGGTGTTGATTTGATGTTGTTGGTATAATTTTTGGGTACGCATCCGCGATGGTGATATATATGTCCCAAGTGACCGTAGTCAGTTCTACTACGCAGAATCGCCATCGTATGATTTGCAAAAACTTTTTTTAGAGTCGTAATCGCGTTTTTGTTTACGTCTGCCATCCTGCCACTGGTTTCCATGTGACTTTTGTCGTGCCTCAACATTGCACAACAAGTCGCGAAGCAAAGACACACTGGGTATTTGCCCGGATTGATTTGGCGGTTCTACTGTTACGAAAGGAAATTCCTGGCAGAACAGATGAACTATTTGTATATTTATAAATATGGCCCAATATTATATTGCAAGAAGAGAGGTATAAGTTTTGGGTCCACTTCTTGAGTCTGTATAAATATGGTGCATTATATTGCAAGAAGTAGTGGGATAGTTCGGGTCCACTTCTTGATCGCCTGGCGGTACCCCTCATCGAATGTGTTTTCTTCAGCTTTTGCTCAGTACAACCCTCAGACACACAGGACAGACAGGATGCACAGCACATGTTTTGTTGACAATCATTTTTACCTGTTTAACACCTGATTTGACAGGGAGTAGCACTACCTTGAAGACAAAGACACTGTTAATTATGGACATGAATAAGTTCAATTGTGTGTGCACTTTGCACGCCAAACCATAAACAACATGATTTAACCCATGTCATAGTTATCACAATAAGGCATATTGTTGGGTGATAAACTCTTCTTGACATCTCTCTTTGTTATCATGTCAACAATAACACAGAAACTTCTGAATTGTGTGCAAATGTCCATTCCCAATTTTCTCTTGATTTCTTGATATTGGCATTGAAAAAATTGTTCTAAATAAGGAGTCATTTGGATTGTGTGTTATATGTCTATGTGCTTCTAGGTAGTTTGGCTCATTTTATTGTGAATTTAAAAGACGAGGCCTGTAACAATGACGTTTTGGTGTCCACACTGCTAATGGGGATATGTATACAGTGGGTTTTCATACCCTTTCCCTCTGTGTTAGTGGTTATATATCCCACTACACAGATTCGATCTGTGTACCTGCTTGCTAACACAGATCGAATCTGTGGTTTGAGTAATCCTCACCCACAGACGATAGGTAATTTGCTTGCCCGTTGACCGTGTTTACCAACACAAAACTACATACCACTTAATTTTACCCCTTGGGGGTTGCTGGACTGGTTTTCCCTTCTTAAAGTAGCGTCATTATTACCAATCACGTAAACACAATTGTTAACTTCAAAACGTCACAAAGATTTTCAAAAATTGTAGTTGCATTTGAAAAAAAGAAAGTAATAACTGTCGTTTCACTCAAAACATAGTCTCAGTATTTGTTTGATACATTCTTTAACACAAGTGACCCGAGGTCATTTTAAAATTCCCTTCATTTGGAAATCATTACGCATGTTAAATTTCAACAACTTGGTGAAATATGGAAGTGTTTATCTATAAAGGCACGGAATTTGTAAAGAGTGAATCGCCATGTTTAATATTTTATTAATTCAATTAAAAATATGTTAACTCATAGATAAAGAAAGATATTTTTTATTCTGCGTAGAGTTTGATGAAGTATCCATGGTTATAGGCATTTGATTTTACAACAACACGATGCTCACTGGTCCTGCGAGTATCCCGATACCCTTGGAAATATCATTGTCAAACCTGTAATTGTGCGAAGTGCTATCCGGTGAATTTCGGGATATGTGCAATCACGAACCTGGATATTCTCCCTTGTATAAAAGGGAGTTTGACATGACCTTTACGTCACTGATATTATTTATACTTGATTTTATCAACATTGCCATGTCAACACATGTTGGAAAACTGCGTGAAAACTTTGGCCGTTTATGGAGAGTTTGAGTCCAAGGTGGTATGTGTAATTAGTTTCGCTTGAACATGTTAAACATGCATTTTGGCCATAACCAGGAATAATACTAAATTTGAAAGGGTTTTAGAGCACGATAAATTTTTGTAAATAGGAATAGTAACATGGTCAAGCGCAATCAAATTACCTAATCGTCTGTGGTTGAGGATTACACACCACAGATTCGATCTGTGTACCTGCTTCATGCTTGCTCCCTGCTGGTACCACACCCCGCCAGGCTTTGAACACTGTGATACAATGCCCCTATACGATATTCCAGTCATAGTAATGCAGGTGAGATGTCTTTAAAAGAAAGCCAAAAATGTTTAATCAATCACCCCGCCGGTTGAAAATTATACCACCTTTAACGTGAGAGTGTAATGCATAATGTAGGCCATAATCGTCATTTTACTAAAACGAAATAAATCCCAACGCCAAATTTTTGATGGCCTTCTTTTATACTTTAGAAAATATACTTTCACCATTTAAAAAATAAATTTTTGAGCTTTTCGTTTCTTCTTTTAGGATTAATATTATTGCCATGGCATAGCGGCCCACCATGTACGAATAAGTAACCTATTATTTATGCAGTATGACGCAATCGGAAGCGTAGCAACAAGCGCCCCGTCACCGCGATCCTAAGTAAGGGATTTCATTGCAGATCAGTGTGCAGTTTGCATCCACTTCGTTGATCTAGTGTCCTATCCATCCCGATTATTTAGGATTTCTGACCCCGCTGTGTACATCAGACAAATAAAGAGAGAAAATAACTGCCAATAGGATAGTCCTAATCCTTAGAAATGACAATGAGATAAATTAGCTTGGTCTTCGTAAAATTCAGTTCTTTCGAGGCCGAGTGAATTCCGGAATTATAACTCTAACTAACTTACTCTCTTTTTTTTTTTTGTTGACTCAAGTAAAAAGGTTTTAGCAGGGGGGGTAGACATACCAACCTAACAGCAAATTCAAACGGCATCAACTTCGTTACTCCATGCTAGTCTGTTTCAAATTACTTAACGGTAGGAGGGGCGCTCTTACGCAATCGAACGTTACACATAGACTTGACTAAGATTAGGCCTGGTCACTAATATTGAAAATCCTAAATGACGCGTTATTGGAAATTACACTATTTTTGCAGCGGGGTTAATCACTAACCCCGACGGATTGTGAAGCCAATAATTGTTTCTTAATTTATATGACACTGTAAACTGAATGTCTTGAATTGGAAAAATCATCTTAAATTCAAATACCCAGTACAATGAGGGATGAACTTATATGCATCCATGAATTCAAGATCCTGAAAAAAATAACTACAATGAATTCAAGACCCAAACCAAGACAAGAAGTCATGTTTGAATTCAAGATGATTCCCAACTGTTTATCTTGGGAGGGCTTAAGATTGTAATCTTTGCCTGGGTGCACTCATATAATAGGCAGTATTGTATTGTAACAAACCGCGATTGGGGTGCTGACTGTAAACGCTGAATTAAAACGATTTTTAGTACGTCCAAACTGTTTTTAAAAACGAGCGCCAATGCATAATATTTGGGTGATTTTATTACCAAATGAGCGTGACAATAAATACAGGCTAAGGTCTTTTAATCTCAACAAAATATTGTCGAGTTTCTGTTCACACCTTTGCTAAATTGTTTCTTTTATTAAGAATAACCAGAATTTATAATTGTAGGAACCTTCAAGTTCTACACACTTCGAACTTCTTTGAGAAACTGATATATTCACAATTTTAGCCATTGAACAAGGTTGTACGAAGAAATAAGACGACAGCACAAGGTTAAGTGTTCAGTGCTCATCTATATTTCATTTTCAAATGTTCTCTTCTCCTCAACTGACGTAATATTCATAACTAAATATGACAATGACATATATTCGGCGTGTGTGTGCTATATGAGTTTCTTTTTTCTCTTCACCTTTCAACTATTTATTTATCTGTTAGCAAAAGACTAACCGGTCTATAATTGCGACATTAAATTTTAGTCTAGTTTAGTCACCTAGTTTCCCTGGGGAGTCTTGAAGGAGGTTGACAACACTTTTTTGATCAATATTGCATTAAAGCCAAGTATGAAAATAGGACTAAAAAATCCAATTTATCAGAAGCGGGAGACGCCAAAACATAAAACCTCTAATTTTTACACGGACGTACGCCCTCATTTGGACTTCCCAGCTCATGCCGGGTCAAAGTACGTTTGACAACAGGGGCGTCCTTAAACTATGCCGAGGGAAATTTAAAATGGGCGTAACGAAATCTCTCTTGAAAACCTTCCTAAATTCTTCTCTCCCTGGAAACTTGTATTATAATCAAGATTTACTCTAAAAAGTGCTGAGGCAGACAGGAATCACACAGGGTTTCTTACGCTACACGGGGAAGCAACATGACTATATCTATGAGGATTCGTGTCCGGAGAATTGGAAAGGTAAGCCTGTTCAACTAGCCTGATTGAGTGACTGCATGCACGGACCACGGTTGGGATGTATGCAAAAATGTATGTGAATTTAGGCAACATTTTTTCGAAAAATTGGACGCCTAATCCAAAACTACTTCTATTTCAGAAGTTCAGACTGAATTTTGGAAAAGAAAGATCCTAATCTTCACCGGCAAACACCGACACTACTTTTGAGAGACTGCATGACAGTGCCAATGCGACACTGCTGGCTTCCCCGGCGCCGGTAAACGCTGATAGATATGCCGCATTTTCGTACAAAATTCACACACCGGTTCCGAAGGAATCCATCTATAATTGTAAATGGGTGCAGAAATCATCATTCCGACACTCACTCCCTAAGATTGTGGCCTAAATCGCCCACATCAGTGTCCCTCCCCCAACACACAAAGTCAAAGAATCACATTCCAAATGTGATATTCAAAGTTTAGTTTTAATTATTATAATTTTGAAATAAAGGCCACTGAATGTCGCCATCACTAACCTGAGGTCGTGTAAATAGCTATTCCCCTACATCTTGAATGCTGGTCTTACCTCATCCTGACCAAGGCTGAATCTTTCCACACAAATCAATCCACAAAACTATCAATTTAGCCTCAGTAATAATTAATATTATCATTCGGACTTGAATGACTTCCGGAACAAGATGTGCCCAGACAAGACGATTCTCGTGGCGATGGACCTCAGACCAATAAACAACGACCCTTGATTGGTTTACTTAGGGTCAAAGAGTTTACGTAATGAATCACGCGACCCAAATACCACCCCCCAATCGCATTATCGGGTCCATTTTTCGGGCCCAAAGTCGGACCCCAGTGGACCCTCACGTCGGTCATTGGCTGAGTGCTTTTAGGAAAATAAAACTAAATCTCGCAAGATAGTAGAAGTCCCGTAAAAATTGGGAATAATCGGCGATCGCCAGCAATATAAAAAGGAGAGGGGTATCTTTGACTTATGTGGATTTAAATAAGGGTGTTTATTATTTATTACACTGGTATGATTTCAAATATAAATGACTAGCACATAAAACCACTACGAACGCACTGGTATTATATTACACTCATGTTAGCATTACAATCTACTGGAGCTTGAAATACATGAATAAATGATAGGGAAGGGCTGCTGCGTCAACACTACCCCAACGACAAAATTTTTTCGTCCCTCGAAAAAAACCAGGACAATCTTAACCGGTAAGACTAAGCATGTCACTTACTCCCTAGTCCTACTACTCCTTTATATCTAATACAACCAGATTAGAATTGGGTATAGAAAGACAACAGCAACCTTTTTTCATTTCACGCTTGACCCCATTTCACTTACAGTCAATGTGTGTCCATCTCTTGACATACGGTCTCCTGCAAAATGCAATAGATCTGTCATCCTCCGTGCATGTACTCCGCTGCTTCGACGATTCTTCTCTCCTATAAGGCTACCAATAAAACTCCTGCCAAAACGGACCACAACGATCTCACATCATACATCGCCATCAAATATGACGATACATTACCTCAAAATTCTCCTCTTCGCTGCACTTCATCCGTATTCTTTAATTCTGGGACAACCAACGTCGTACGCACAGAGAGCTTTATACAAGCGTTCATAATGCATTCAACTTACGCCCGACTATAGCCCGACTGCGCCCTGCATTAAACGCGTTATATTGCCGTTGTCAAGGCATGGCAAACAATGCTTTCCGAGGTAAGGATACCACATACGGGTGTTTTTTGTCGTTCGTGTCCCGATTTAATGAATACCGATAATACACTCTGTTTGTCCTTCCATCGTACTTGAACATCCCGGTAAACTTCACCATGATGAAACCATTTTGAAAAAATAATGTCAAGCAAGGTGCTACTTTATTTCTATACGTTTTGGATCTCAGCGATAGAGATAACCATCTTATGTTTATTATTAATCTTTGGCCTGGGCCAGAAAAACATTCTAAAAGAGTGAAAAAAAATGCAAATTAGTCCACGAAAGACATCTATGCGCTTCCATTTGATCCGCAATAATAATTCTTACTTCCAAAATTTTTTGTGAGAAAGATGCTTCTCATTATTTTTATATGCTCATTGATTTTTGAACTAAAATCGCATGCACTAAGTCACAACTTTGGGTTGTTATAGTTGCGCAGAACGGAAATAAACTTTATTGCGCACTTTCAAACTTGTTGACATTCTTGCCTAAGGGACCAGCTCAAAATATGTAAACAAAGAACGATTTATTGAACATGTGAAATTTGCTGGCAACAAACCCTCAAAAGTAGTGCCTTTCTTCATAACTTTTAGGCGGTATGAATAAATAAGCCCGTCATAAAACACAATACTCAGTATTGACGATAGAAACAATATTTGGAGCATGCCAAAGCAAAAACCTCTTATTTGTAATGAACCCAAAAAATTCATCAACCTGCCAAAAGAGGAACATGTTGGAGATAATTAACCTCATAAAATTTAAAATTGTATAAAATTGATCTTTTTTTTTTTTTAAAATTATGCTCAAAGACTTAATTTTGTTTATTTAAATACCCACAATTAAATAATGACCATAAATATCCACCTTTACCAAATCTTTTTGTCGCCTAATAAAAATCCAATGCCAAATCTAAAAAGTTATACCCCATTTTGTCTTGTGATAATTTGATAAGATTTTTTGACCAAATTTCTTCTTTATTTACCAAAAGTTCTATTTTTTTTTTTTCAAAGTTGTTTATTTTTTTTATTTTTTTTATTTTTAGCCCTCAAAAAATAATAAAAATGTTTTTTAAAAAAAATATTTCGGATTTTTTTTTCTTTGTAATTCTGAATTTTAGCACAAACCAAAACCTTCCTTTATTCTTTCATTTTCTTTTTGATTATTCTTAATGTCCAGATGACTTTGAGCTGGAACTTGATGCTTGGGCCTTCTTGGAGTGTTGGAGGAAGACTTGCGCTCTGGTTTCTCCAGCTCTTCCACTACCGACACCCCGTCGTAGGTCCGTCCCGTCCGCGAGAATACCCGCTCGTCACTTTACGGTCAACTACACCGCCCTACCTCGCCTCGAGGGATTCCCCCAGAGACGAGCAATTGCGTTGGCGAGATCTGGCACTCATCGCGAACTTGCTCGCGGACTCTCCCACCATCTCTCCGTTGGGCGTATTCCCTGGATGGCATTTCTCTAGTGGTGGGTGGGACAGGTATGTTGATGCCAAGGGTCGGCTGGGCAGACTATCAGCCCCGGGTTGGTGGCGGAGATGCGGAGACTGGCTCGGTGTTTGCCATGGCAACATGCAGCTGTATGCCAAGATATCCTATCTCAGGGGCAACTCCCACAGATGTCCATTCCTCCATCACAGGGGTACAATAGGGCGAGATCCTGCTCTGTCTGGGTCCAATCTGTGTCCTCCGTTTTGTCCTGACTTCACGTTGTCTTCTTGATGTGGGCAGGGGATGGGGGATAACGTGGACTTACGCTCGTGGCGTCGTATCGTGTTTTTTCCTTTTAAACGAATTCAGATTCGTCCCAGAGGCATTATTTACCACTGCCAACACACAACCGTATTAAAATTTCTTCTGAAAGTATGTTCAAAGGAACTATTTATGTGTCGAAAATTGTGAAACGTTTTTTTTTTTTTTTTTTTTAATTTTATGGTGTTTTTTTGTGTTTTTTTAATCAATTGAATTTGTCTTTATAAATTTTTTTGTAGCAATTAAAAAAGATAAAATTGGCGGTCTAAAGGAAGTTGGTATGTTCAAAGTATATATCGTTAAAATTCTCGGCAGAAATGTTTTTGCCAACCTCTCAACCTACATTTCGAAGTCTTATTCTGCTTAAAAACGACAATCCAAAGATTACACAAGAAACATATTCTGTTTTGGCTAGACCTCTTTATACGGGGGCAAAAACACTTATGACAAGTGTATACACGTAACAAATCAGTGTATCAACAATCCTTTATAAAACATTTCTTTTAAGCAACAGTTAACATACTTGTTAGAAAACTATAATATTTACAGGAAAATTATTTTCCATATCTTCGGAATGCATTTTTCGGGACCAGACGGCCTGTGTCTGCTCGACTTTTACATTTGTATCTGTACCATTGGTGTTTGGTTTGCTCTCACTCACCATGTTTTATTTTGTTCAGTTATGTTCAGGAGGTGATATCTCAAGACTCAACCTCATGGAATTCACTCTCACCACAAGGTATTTCACTTGTATCCGGGTCAGGAGAGCGTGATACGTCTAATTTGAGTTTTTCTACATTTACCACCATGGTTTTCTGTCTAGGAGTTAAAAATTGAATTCGGTATAAAACAGCACCTGATTTTTCCTCTAGGACTATATATAGATATGGACCTTCCCCCAAAACTTTTGTAGTTTCGACATACTTCCGATTCTTTCTTGGAGGCCTATAGTACCAACATCTTTGAATCTAGACTCATTCTTTCTGCCACAAGATCGATTTTGATCTTTTCTGTTTCTGACTGGCCTTCAAGGTTAGTTTGTCTAGCTTTCTTTGTGGATCTTGTACATGTACTACTCGTTCTGTCTGTTTTTCTACGTACTCATTAGGCCTACTTTGTTATTTTTACTCGAGTCAGGGGGAGTAAACATGAGATCTACTGGCAGCATCATATTCCATCTAGCATTAACTCATTTGGGCTATACCCAGTGCTACTGTGTACCGAAGATCTGTATGCCATATTCAGATATGGTAATGTTAAATCCCAATCGTTTGTATCTCTACTTTTATGCAGTTTGAGTGAATGTTCCAAAACTTGGTTTCCAACGTTCATAAATCCATTTCCCGAAGGAAAAAAACTTGTGGTCTGCCTCTTCCTTGCTCCAAAGATCACCCGTTTCTTAATAGCTTGGACTTCAAATTTCTGTCCGGATCGGTATAGGCCTATTGCCTGGTAGGCATACCCCAAATTACGGATGATTTTCTAAGACCAAATTTAATTTACAACTTTGCTTGCCTCCCTGATTAGGAAAGGTACAAATGTTTCCACTTGGAGAAATAATCTCCAATCTCAAACACAGCGATTACACTCTTATCGGTACTGGAGTGGCCAGTGTCTTACCGCTCGCTTCCACCGGGTACCAACATAGTGGAGTGTCAGGAGGATTTACTCCTAGCAGGTTTCTGTTTCTGATTTACTTAGGACATTTTTTTTTTTGCACCCACTCGACCACCTCCCGTGATACCGACCCAAAATAGTGTTCCCCTTCCCGTACACGATAGAATGTTCTCTTGTCCTAAATGTGCGGCAGACTTCTCATCATGTAATTGTCGTAGGGCCCAATTACGCAATTCGCCGGTAACACTATTATGGCATGAGTCCCAGCTAATGGTTCTTCTCAACAATTCCTGACAGGCACCCCACCCTGTCTGCTGCCAGCCCCCCCAACCCCCAATATTTTTGAAGTTGGATTTCGAGTGTAGATATCACCCCAAAAAAACAACGGGCCCCCCCCCCCTTTAATTCCCCCCCCCCCCCTTATTTAGCACTAGACTCCTAACATCTCAACCTCCCCTATTTCAGATCATTAAGCTTCACTCTCACTATCATATTCACTAATCCTGTTACCAGGCATCATCAGATTTAGAGGTAGGCCTACTACTTTCTCTACCAATTTCACACACACTAACTCTGGCATATGAACATGTTTTGTTGACTGACCTTTTTGAAGCTGTGTCTGTCTTTGTTTCACATTCAACCTTTGTCTTGTTTAGTACAAACTTTCTTTCTTTGTCCACTTCTCTTTTCTGACTTCAGTCAAATTCTGAGGTGTGAACCAATCTACAATTGCTGAGATATTTTTAGAATCTATGGCTACGCCTTCGGAAGAGATATACCTAAATACGGCCCCTTTGCGTTTTCCATCATTCCGCGGTCAATTTTCCTATAGAAAGAAAAATAGATCCTGCCGACTACGCCAGTGTAACAAACCTCGATGGGGGGGGGGCTGACTGTATAATGCCTAATTAACGACTATTTTATACTTCCTAAATTATTTTTAAAGCGGAAGCGTCCAGGAATATTTGGGATTTTATCCACAAATGGCGTGGACAAGAAATACCGGCCAGGTCTTTTAATCTCAACAATATTCGAGTTTCTGTTCACTACCTTGTTTCTAATGGTTTCTTTATTAGAGAATAACCATAATTTATAATTGTAGATAACCTTCAAAGTTCTACCCTCGGACTTCATTTTGAGAACTTGAGGATAAGTCACAATTTTATAATTTTAATTTTTTTTTTATCCAATTTAACAGGTTGTTACAAAATAAGACAGCACAAGGGTTAGATATTTGCTCATCTATATTTCATTTCAATGTATCTCTCTCTCACTGATCGCATATTTCATAAATAAATATGACAAATGACCTATAGTCGGCGTGTGTGTGCTCTAGGATTTCTCAAACCTTTCAAAGCTATTATTTATCCTTTACAAAATACTAACGGTCTATAGTGGGCGACATTATTTTAGTCCTACGTTTAGTCTAGTTTCCCTGGGGAGTCTTGAAGGATGTTGACAACACTTTTTTGATCAATTATGCATTTAAATGACCAGTCTAAACTCGACTACAACAGTGCGTACCCGGACCTTTACAAATGGGGGCTTAAGGGGGCCAAACTTTTTTTTGAGGGGCATTTGGGTCCTTCTCCTAGACACTGTACAAAAGGTCAGTTTCAATTTTTGTGGGGGTCGTAAGGGGGGGCAAGGATTTGTTTTGGGGGGCTCTGCCCCCCGCCCCCCCGCTGGTTACGCCACTGACTAAAAATCCTATGTTTATCAGAAAAGCTGGACGCACAAAGACTAAAACAACCTAATTTTTACAGGACGTACGCCCTCATTTGGACTACCCGGCTCATGCCGGGTCAAAGTACGTTTGACAACAGGGGCGTCCTTAACAACTATGCAGAGGGAAATTTTACAATGCGTACAGACGAAAATCTCTCTGAAAATCTCCTAAAATCTCCTTGGACTGTATTAGAACAATCAAGATTTACGCTAAAAATGCTGAGGCATAACATGAATCACATGGGTTTCTTACGCACACGGGAATCAACAGACTATCTCTTATGAGATTTTCGTGTCAGATTGGAAAGTAAGCCTTGTGCAACTAGCCCTGATTGAGTGCTGCGTGCACTGACCCCACGGTTGGATGTTTTCAAAATTTATTGCATTTAGGAAACATGTTTTAGAAAAATGGGAACGGGCGTGGGGGGGGGGGGGGGGGGGGGGGGGGGAGGGGGGGGGAGTGGGGGGGGTGGGTGGGGCCACCCCCCCCCCACCTCCCCCCCCCCACCCCCCCCCCCCCCCCCCGCCCCCCCCCCCCCCCCACCCCCCCCCCCCCCCCCCCCCCCCCCCCCCCCCCCCCCCCCCCCACCCCCCCCCCCCCCCCCCCCCCCCCCCCCCCCCCCCCCCCCCCCCCCACACCCCCCCACCCCCCCCACCCCCCCCCCCCCCCCCCCCCCCCCCTTTTTTTTTTTTTTTTTTGGTTTTTTTTTTTTTACAAACCCCCAAACCCCCACCAATTTTTTTTTTGTTTGTGTGTTTGGAGGAGGGAAGGGTTTTTTGTGATTGTATGATTTTTGTTTTTTTTTGTTTTGTTTTTTGTTGGTTTTTTTTTTTGCCCCGCCCCCCCCCCCCCGGCCCCCCCCACCCCCGCCACCCCATCACCACCCCCCCCCCGGCACGGGAGAAGACCCCCCCCCAACCCCCCCCCGCCCACTCCCCCCCCCCCCCCCCGGTTTATCCCCGTCATGCACCCCCCCCCCCACGAGGAGATAAGGCTCCCCCGAAGCCACCACCCCCACACCCCAGCCCCCATCACCCACCCCCCCCCCCCCCCCCCCCCCCCCCCCCGCTCCCTGGCCCCCCCCACCCCCCCCCCCCCCGCCACACGAATCCCCCACCTGCCCCCCCCCCCCCGGGCTTACCGCCCAAAGCATACCAAGAAGATTGGGAGCGGGGATCGGCCGAAGAACCCACCCCCCAGGACCAACCCCACGCCGCAACAGAACCGCCCCCCCCCCCCCCCCGCCCCCCCCCCCCCCCCGAAAAACCACCCACCCCCCCAGAGAAAAAAGTGAAAAGACGCCGCGCCAAAGACGACGGTACTGTCTGTAAAAAGGGCGACTCCCACCCCCCGACCCACCCCCACCACCCGACAACACCCCACAACACAAACACCCCCACCCCCAAGCCCCCGCCCCGCCCCCCCCCCCCCACCCCCCGCCCACCCACACCCGGGGAAATAATGAAAAACCACCCCCCACCCAGACAAAACGAGAATAAGGGAAAACTTGTTTTATATTTTACCTTAGCCCGCTCCCAACCCCCCCCCCCCCCTACCCCACCCCACCCCCCGCCCCTGGACCACACCCCCCGGTCCACCCCCCCCACCGAGACGCCCCCCGCCACCACCGAAAACTACTTCATATTTCATAATTCGACTGATTTGGAAAAGAAAGATCCTAATCTTCACAACCGGCAAACAATCACTACTTTTAGACTGCGTACAGTGCCAAGCCACGACTAACTGCTGGCTTCCAGCGCCGTAACTGCTGAAGAATGCCGCAGTTCGTAGCAAAAATTCACACCGGTTTTCCGAAAAGAAATCCATCTATAATTTGTAAAAGGTGCAGAAATCATCATAGCCACACTCCACTCCACTAAACTGTGCCTAAATAGCCCCACATCAGTCGTCATCTCCTCCCCCCAACACCAAAGTCAAAGAATCAACATTCTCAAAATGTTGAATTTCAACAGTTTTATGTTTAATTATTTAATTTTAAATAAAGGCCGAATAATGTCGGCCATCACTACCGGAGGTAGTGTAAATAGCTATTCCCCTACATCTTGAATGCTGGTCTTACCAATCCTGACCAAGGCATGAAATCTTCAAATTTCCACAAAACTATCAATTTATCCTCGTATAATTTAATATTCTAATTCTGACTTAATGACTTCCGTAACCAAGAGGGTGCCAAGAAAGACCGTTCTCTTGCGATGGACCTCAGACCAGACATGAAACAAACTGACCTTGATTGGTTACTTATGGGTCAAGATTTACGTATGAAGCACGCGACCCAACTACCCCAATCGAGTAATCGGGGTCCATTTTTTTCGGGGCCCCAAAAAAGTCGACCCCAGTGGACCCTCACGTCAGTCATGGCCTGAGTGCTTTTTATAGGAATAACAAACTAATCTTCGCAAGATATTAGAAGTCCCGTAAAAATCGGGATAATCGGCGATCGCCAGCAATAATAAAAAATAGAGAGGGGTATCTTTGACTTATAATGTTATATTTTAATAAGGTTTTTTATTATTATTACTACGGTTAGAATTTCAAATATAAATTACAGCACATAAAACCAAACGCACTGGTATTATATTACACTTACACTCATGTTAGCATTACAATATACGCTGAGCTTGAAAATACATGAATAAAAGATGAGGAAGGGCTTGCTTTCCACAGTATGGCAGCTTATTAAGAAATCCTATTGATTGGGTTTGGATCTTGGATTGGGATCTTGATTTAAAATGCTTTCTGTTGTTAGAAATGCCTAATTCCCTATTCACAAGTGAGGGTTTAAAATTTACATGATTCTTGTTTCCAATTCCAGACATTTTCAGTTTAACAGTGTGATAGTACAAGATCTTTTGACAAGGTTTTAAGAGAATGATTTTGTAATGTCACTTGGGACAGAGACTGCCATTATAGTAAATGCACGTAGCATTTCTCCAAATTACCGTTTGGAAATCCCAATGCCCAAATCGACAGAATCGTGTCCTAACCCCCCCCCCCCCCGGGTTTTTAGCCCGCATGGTCCCGAAGCCGCTTGGTCCCGGCAAATTAACACCTTCTATTGTTCCTACTGTTCCCATTGTTATCAAAGGTCAGTAGAACGCTTGGTCCAAGGTATTTAAAGGAGAACCTGTAACAAGAATAAACTTACACATATACTCTATAAAAAACAATTAGTGAACACATATGAGTGGTTACTGGGAAAACGAATTAACTAACCAAAACGAAATTAAAAGCATTTTGTCTGGCCCATGTGCGCGATTTTAAATTCGCGCTGTTGTATATGGGGATATGTTTTTGCGTTATGGCGATAGGACGGCACAGTAGCGTCATACATCGTTACACATGATGCTTTCATAATGTGTATTTCCTATGGCATGTATGACCTAAACGTGCCGCGTAGTATCGCCTACACGTGATACATAGCACGATTTTTAAATACGCACATGGTCAGACTAGATGGTTTTAATCATGGTAGGGTTATATAATTCAGTTTTTTCTATGAACACCACGCGATATGTGGTTCAATAATTATTGATAGTGTATATTGTTTAATATATTCGTTGGCGGGTGTCTCCTTTAAGATAACATGCGGGGGGTCCAGATGCTTTTTTTTTAATATTCAGAAGTTAAAAAGTAAGGTATTTCCTTATTTTCCTCTTTAAATCAAAACAAAAGTCTGAAGAAAAATTAAAATGTTACAAACATTTTAAAAGAATATCTTGTTTAAAGAAAAACTTGTTTACAATATCAAGCGTGACTCTCCTTTTTTAATTAAAATCATAAAAAGACAAACAAGACTGAAGTACAGGTAAAATAAAAAATTTTAAAGGAATATCTTTAAAGAAAAACTTGTTTAAATAAAGTTCTTTCTTTATAAAAAAAAACTGAAGTAAAATTAAAATGCGAAAAACATTTTAAAAGAATATCTTGTTTTAAAAAGAAAAACAACCACAATGTGGCCACAAGTTTTTAAAATATATTTTCCTTTATCAAAGTGTGACTTTCTAGACTAGACTTAAAATACTGAAGTAAACATTTTAAAAGAATAACTTGTTTAAAGAAAAACTTGTTTAAATCAAACCTATATTTAAAATACAAGCAAAATAATATAGGCTTGATTTAAACAAGTTTCTAGATAAGCACTGTTAAAACTTTAACAGACACAATGTGGACACAACATTTGCAAAGTTAACGGAAGTTGATTGACAGCGGCACAAAACCATAAACCACTCATGAATGTAGTTAATCCGGTGATTAAGCCATTGATAACTAATGCTGGGACCAACTGGCCTCGGGAACCAAAGGTGTAACACCAGTAAAAAGGGCCAAGTTAGAACAATATTAATTCTTATGCACTTTTTCCTTTTTACTACACCTACTTCATTTTAACAAAGACAACCTTTCAGTCTTAAGCACCCACTTCACTTCAATTGGCTTTCGAAGGTGTGAAGTGGTTGTTGATAAAATGAAGTGGTTGTCAAGTGCCTAAGATTATTGTTCTAACTTGGTCCTTTTAACCAAGAGGTATATCCTCAATAGTCTTGTCCACACAGAGTTTAAGGTCCCAGGAAATGAGTTGATAAACCTACTCCAATTCTTTATGGGACATAGTCCTACAATTCAACTACAACAAGAACAAAGCAGCAGGCTGCAAACAACTACAACACCAAGAAAACAGCAACAAATACAACTACAAAGCAACAACAAAGAAAAAAACCACACAGATAAGAGAAAGGAAGAAGGGTGAATTTTCTCGTCTCAGCGCAGTAGCAGAGGGTGTATTTAGTACATCCCACAATGCACCAGTTTAGGGGAAATTTTGCCTCAATGGGATCATGTGGTGCCACAGAAATCCTTTTCTTGATCAAAACCCTGGCTTTTACACTCATTTTGGCCCA
Source organism: Ophioderma brevispina (assembly GCA_023653785.1). NCBI lineage: Eukaryota > Metazoa > Echinodermata > Ophiuroidea > Amphilepidida > Ophiodermatidae > Ophioderma > Ophioderma brevispina. Next base: position 56,079 of record JAMKCH010012522.1, on the reverse strand, counting down.
CAAAGCACTAGTATTTTGGTAAACTTTGGTAAATATTGTGTGGTTCTTAAACTTTTTGAGCACTTTTATCTATAAGTACTGACATGTGTTTAGTACGTAGTACAGTATAGGCACATTGCATTATGGGATTGAATCAACACGCCCTCTTGTCCAGTTGTATTGTGGTATTTAATGCTTTAACCTTAAGGGCAGTGTGAACCTTGAGTTTCCGAGTATCTATTTTGGTTTGTAACTTTGCAAATATTTAATTATTGTATGTAAAAGTATACATTTCTAGAAAGAAAATTGGACGATGAACCCGATGATGGCATCAGATTAATGTAAAACTTTCCGTATTTTGAGAAAAATACTAAAAAAACACGATTTGCCCCAAAATTTTCAGACAGCATAACAAAAACAATTTGAATTTTCATGATTTCTTATGTTATTTTTTAGAAACAAGACAAATTTGTCTAGGGACGGTTTTTTCATTTTTTAAAAATAGAGCTTACTTTTTGAAATAATAAGGAAAAATGTCAAAAAAGTGTGATTTTTACTTTTCTTTTCCAAAATTTGAGTATATATTGGAGAATATCTTTAGTTAGAAATCGAAAAATGAAAAATTGAGAAAACCGTCCCTAGAGAAGACCGATTGCTATCGTAGGAAAGTTAAACCTTACCTTTTACTTCGGTATTTTTGGAGTTATCTTGTCTGAAAATTTGCCAAATTTTGCGAAAATTGAACATTGAGAATATCCGTGGTTTAGTAAAAAAGTGACTTTTCATGCCATTTCAAGCTGTCTCTTTCTCAAATAACTTTATCTTTGAACTTCAAAATGGAGTATGTTGTGCAAGTGATGAAAATACATCTTTATGCACTATTGAATCAAACATATTTTGTCTATAACTCCAGAAATTAGAAGAAATTGAAATTTCATCTGGTCTAAATTAGCGCTTTGTTTACATTTTCAAATATTATTTTTTGTTTTTCCAAGATGCGTTCGCGCAAAAGTACATTAAAACACGCGCACGCTTCATTACGCAGCAAAAATTCAGCGCGCAACGCGATGGTGCGCTTTGCGCCTGACGCCGTGAAGTGTGCTTTCCCGCCGTTTAGACCAAGCGGTTTTTGTGACTTTAAATGGTCAAATAGCTGTTTTAAATCGGCAAAAAATACAGCTCAGGATTGTCTGCAGTGGATAACCTTTGTTGGTAACTATAGAACACAGTTTGATGTTTAAAATGGTGCAAAAATCAGAAATTTGTGTAAAAACAAAAGCACCAGGGTTGACACTGCCCTTAATTCGATAAGGCGCTCTATCAAATGCTGTTTGTATTGTATTGTATGGTAGGTTTTACATGCTTACAGTATTTTGCAAAATTATTTTACAGATGTACGTCAGCTTCTGTCTAACATACAAGGTTTCTCAATGTGGCTTAAGTTTAAAGAGACATGAGATTTCCAGAAAGAAGCGCCCCCAATTTTTCTCGAACCTAGGTTTTTTACATATTTGGAATGCTTACCAATGTATTAGATCACACCTGAAGTGAATAAGCCGAATACGCCGTCTTTATGTAATAAGATGATGATTTAGTAGTTTCTGTCGTGCACGACAGAAAGTCAAAGCATGGTTTTCTATGGGGAACGATTACGATAGCGGGCAAGTTCAAACAAGGTTTGCGGTTTTCTTTTGCACCTGTTTGTCCAATAAACCTTCCAAACGTTCTCGGAATGTGGTCTACAACCGATCCAGTGAAATTTGAGAGAAATTCATATCCTACAAAAATCTCCTCCTGTCACTTTAAGTGATATTATTAGCACCCGCTCTTTCATCAGTTCTATAATTTTGATTCCTCTCTATATTTTGGCAGGCAGGGTAATAACAGCTCATCTTCAGCATGACATGAGGGTGGTACAATGGAGCAGGAAGACACACAGCTCCATGAAGCAGTGCGATATGGCGATACAAATCTGGTGGAAAGCGCCCTCAGGGATGGACTGGATCCTAATTCAATTGGTCTGTACCAATGGAGTCCAATGCATGAGGCAGCTTTCAATGGAGACTTTGACATATTGAAATTGCTTTTGAAGTCTAAAGGTGAGGATTTTAATTTCAGTTTTGTAAATATATACTTGCATATAAATATCAATTGGGTTTGACAACTTTATACATGTTTGAAAAAAAAAGCATAACTTTTTGCTTATTTTAAGTCAAGACTCCTTGGAAGTAGCTGAAAGTGGTAGACTAAATATAGGCAGAGATCTGCTGGGACAAAAGCCCTACAATAGCAATTAAGTCTGCACTGGGAAGATGGTGGCAAGTCTAATTTCTCCTCAGAATTGTTTAATTATTTTAATGTAAACTTGTGTAATCATTTTTCTAATTTGCATGCACTCGTCAATGAAGTGCAGTGCACCATCAATTGAGGAGATGCATTTACGTAGTGTATATAAATGAAAGTGCATAAATTTATTTGTTAATTTTGTCATTTTATTTCAAAGATGCCTTTAAAGCAAACTCTAAGATATCAACCTAGCTAAAACTCACATTTTCAACTGACAAGAGAACAAACACAAAAGGCATGTAGTTTGAGGTATGATTGCTCTTGCCCACCATTTTTCACTGAAACATGACCAGTGAAGATCTTCAGGTTGTTTTGATCATCTGCAAAACAGTAGAAAAAGTTGTGACAAGTCAACATCTTTTCCCAGAGGGTGTATTGAGTCAATTATATTCTTCTACATTTTTGTAAGATTAAACTTCACGTGAAAAGGTACTTTGTATTGTAATTTTAGGCACTGTTCAGCGACGCGAACGAAAAACACATTTTTTTGTAAACATGAACTCTGGTACAAGTTCCCGGATGGAAATGAGCACAATACGAGATGCATTATGGGGATCTTGCAAATGGTCTATTCACATCACCAAACTGCAACTCCCATTGGCAAACTGTGATGGCAGGCGACACAAGCGTTCCGGGGAATGATGTATTTTTCAATTTGAGATGTTCACTAGACATATAGATATTCTTAGGTTAATTTCCAGGAAAAATTTAGACCAAGTTTGGAAAAGTGCTATTAAAGGTCCATGGCCCGATCGCTAATAGCCTCGTCCCCAGAAGCCCCAGATTTACCGGAAGTAGTCATTATTTTGGTATCAGAAGAAAGCTGCAATTTTTCTCATTTACCCTGTGAAATCTTAGAGCCAAAGAATGCTTGGTTTGGAAGTTATGAGCGAAAATGTGCCCCATTTTGGTCGACCAATATTAATTTTGCACGGTACTCTATGGGGCTTACAAAATCACGTTTTTAGCTCTTGCATCAAAATGGATTGAAATATCGGTGCGTAACTTTACAGATGGGGTTTTGGAGTAAAGGCCAGTCTATCAAGATGAAAACCTTCATATCCTTAAATCGGGCCATCCCCCTTAAACCTGGGGTTACCTGATTGGGCAAGCTGCTGGGAAAAAATTGTCTAGGCCTGGGTCTAATTGCTAAATATGGCAAAATGCATGTTGTTCAACTTGTTAGCATAGAATATTCTTTGACCTCTTGTAACAAAAGCGAGTACACGCACTTTAATTTTGATGGTATATGTCAAGCTTGTGTCACAAACTCCTTGCAGTGTGGGTATCAAGCTTAGCTTGTTGAATTTGTTCAGGTGATCCCAATTCAAAGGACAACCTGCATGGATGTACTGCCACTCACTATGCAGCCAAAGAAGGCCATGCCGAATGCTACAACTCCTGGTGGAGATGGGGGAAGGTATGATGTCCACAAACAATGTGGGAAACACCCATGGATAGCTACAGGGAAAAATGCAGAGAAATATGGAAATACCAAGTGACTAGCCTTGTCAAGGCGCTTACCAACTCATTCACTGGTTCACAGTCACACGTCTGATACAAAATAATGTCAAAGGATCATATTAAGCAGAAAATGCGAGGAGTCGAGCATATTCCCCCTCCTAAGAACTCTAAAGAAATAGCAAATACCATGGCAAAATTAATTTGATCATGCCACCTAATTTGATGGCTCTATCCCCTGGCTATGTTCCATGCTTGCAGCCTTCCCATAGCAAGTTCAATAAATTTACACGGGCAGATGCCCCGGAGTGCCATCGGCACTGACACCTAGACCAACAATAGTTATTGGTCGGTTTTATACCCAGAGTAGCAGGCTCCGAGATCCAGGGGGCCACAACAGACCACCAAGGAGTATTACAATTATTTTTTTTATTGCATCTCTTTAGACAGGGGTAGCCCCTTCAATGCTTAAAGCACGGATTTCAAAACTGCCAACACACAATGCTCAAAAAATGAGAATAAATGCCAATAACAAAATTAGCAAGGTTTTTGTGCAGTTCTTAGCAGACAGCATTGAACAAGCTAAGTGAATACAATGTCTCACAGGTACATGTCCATGAGGAAGGAGTTGTGGAAGCAAATGTGAACATGGCTCATATTAGTTATCAATATCAATTCTGCTAATTAAAATGGACATTTTTATTTTTTTTATTTTTTTTATTTTTTTTACCTAAATTTTGGACAAAGCTATGTACACATAGCCTACCACCAAATTAACAAACACCCACACACATGTTGTATTGCCCATTCTGATTCGAGTATAGTCCACCCTTTTTTACGCTTGAAATACCTTGTGAAAAATTTGGGGGTGGGATTATGCAAGGAGTCTGTCAGTCAGGCCAGTTAAGGGTCCAGGTCGGTCAGGTTTCCTTTGAGGGCCTCCTACTGGTATCCTGGTAACCATTATTACCTGTCCCAGGGCAGAGTGTCTGGGCATCTAAACCGTCACACTACCATTTGGGTTTTCTAAGGAAATTTGATGAGGAGGATAGCTGGCTACCCTGATAGAACTAAAAACGATCTACCTACAAGGGCCTCAGCTCTGGAGAGCAAATGGTGACCATCTAGCAATGCTGCCTTGCCTGAGGGCGTGGTTGCCAAAGGCTAGGACCACGCCGAAACGGCAGGCAGAGGGCAGCCGGTCAATTATCTTGTACTCCAATGAAATCTACACAGCAGTATTGCTGGTGTGTGTTATACTGCCATCCCCACTTAGAGAGGGGGGGGGGGGGGGACAAAACCGGATTTAAAACTTGGTTTAATAGCTAAAACGAAATTGCCTGAGATCGCAAAAAACATGTCTTGGCCTACAGAGGAGTACACTAATGCAAACAACTTAATGCCTTCTGAATTGGAAACTGATGAAAATTGCAGCTTTTATATAGTACATAGTTTTTCATTCTTTTTAATTATGAAGTGGATTTCATCTTCTTTGTTGTCATGTTATAGTAATTTGAGTGATTTTAGCAAAATAAACCAAAGTAGTCACAAGGACTTTGAACCCAATTTGACGTATGATATGGCGGCAGCCAATTGGAACTTGTCGACCTCTTATTACCTTCCCGACCCCTAAAATTTTTTATTCAGTCTTATGAATACCCACTAGTAATTATGAAATCTCTTTGAAAAGCCTGGGAAATTAACTGTGTAACATTTGAATTACTTATTTAGAAATGTCATAATTATGAAAAATACAAAGAGAAAAATAAAGAAAATGAAAAAGAAGTGGGGAAATTATGCTGCCATATAGATACACTGGGACCCAATGACCATATACTCATGACCTGGTCAAAAAATTTCCAGAATTCAGAAATTAGCCATAATAAAAAAAATAGTAAATTTCAATACAATCATCCCCACTGGTTGATCACGAACATGCGTTTTTGACCAAATTTTCAGATAGTAATTTTAAAAATGTAAATTTCAGGTAAAACCACAAAGGAAAAAGATAATTACCAATATAAAAATACATTTAACAATTTTAGGTCTAAATGGCACAAATTTACCGCACTTCAGCACCATATGTACTAGTAATGGTTCTGGTAGCAAAAACCCTGTTTCATTCGTTAAATTTTCATCAACCCCTTCCCACCCAATGTCAAAAAGAAATTACGCCACTGGTTGTATCGTATACATCTCTGTAGTACAGAGGAGGATATTTTCAGAGTGACTAAATGTAACCATGCATCATACTGTGTGACACATAGGATGTAAAAAAAATAGAAAGAAATCTCTTGTCCTTTTTCCTTACAGGTATGGGGACTACATTGAAACAAAACTGAGAAAGGAACAAGGGACCCTTCTTTTGATCACATGGCAACAGAGCCAGGTCACCACAAGCAAATACGCGAGGTTCACCACAGGCAATGAAGAAAAAATCAAACAAGATACAAGATATCCAGAGACACCAGACAAAAACACCCCACACAGACCCACCAATTGTATATTCAGTCTATGGATAGCACCACTCCTCCTAGTGATTCCACGAATCGCTTGTCCCCGTTTCCCAGGACTAGTTCCCCTATGGACCTTGGGACCGCATTGATGTATTGGAAAGCAGGGATACGCTCGAAGCAGGGGTAAAGTGTGTAGGCACTTTTTAAAGGATGCATTCTTTATTCCAGCACTTTGTTTTATTCAGTGGTCACTAGATTATCCTTATTTTACAAAATTTGAGGATCCCTATCTTGCGTTTTGTGTATGAGCAATGCTTGTTTCCCACATGTCACTGTGCAGTAATTTCTAAAATACAAAACTATTAAAAACTAAAAAATTACAAAATTACGAACTTCTCACAGCTGCGACCGCCCGAATTTGAAGCATGATTAGGACAACATGGGACTACTAAGGCTAACGGTTTTGTTCCGAGGACATAAAAATCTGACTTTTTAGTCTAGTCGGGGGGGACGAGTTGTGGATCACGAAATTCCCCTTTAGGTTATCTTAGTTTTCAACACAAATTGCTTAATGTTAATTTGAAAATTCGTTATCTCTGTTTACATCAAGGTTTATTCTGTGGTGAAGAGATTTTGTATTATTTAGAGTCCCTTTTTAGATAGGTACAATTCTAAAAGTGGAAGAACAAGGCCACAAGCATAATTCCTTCTCACCCAAAAAGAACAGAATATAACACTGAACAAAAGATCAAATTTTGATCGATCGCCATTTTTAAATAGACTAAAGGTCGTTCATACTCACTGACTTGCAGTGCAGTACTGCCAAGCAGCTTACCCAAAAAGTGTGATACTGCAATCAGTTGCATGATATACGCAACGCAATGAAAATTATTTCAAATGGTGATTGATAAATACTATGTGCAATCCGTCTAAAGCACTATCGTGCTTTACTGACAGCGTCAAATATTTTAAATTTGCTAGGAATACTTAAAGGAAGAATAATACTGTAGAATTCTTATATGAACCTTTTCCAATGAAGAATTGACCAAAAACGAAGAAAACGGGCAGTTTCAAAGCAGTACAAATCTCCATTTATTAATACGTTTTTGTTGTAGGAGAGTAGTGTCCGAACGGACATAATGACTAAACAAGGATTTTGTCCCTGATAGGTTGATTTGGTCTATCATTGGCAGGGTATGTTAGGATACCTATACTTTTACAAACAGCAAAAATCTGATTTTTTTGCTGATGATTTTTCGATTTTCTGATTAGCAAAATTCACTTATGTGCCTTTAAGTTTACTGCAACATACTGCAACCTGTTGACCTGCAGTGACCTGGCCTAATGTGACCTGGGTTTGTACCTGAAGTAAATCGATTATGAGTGCGGATAGTGGAAGAGTGACCAGAACATCGCAGTAAATGCAGGCCGTAGATAAGAAGTCAATGTATACAGACCTTAAAGCAGCCTTGTTCTGGAATACTAGGATGTGTAATGCACCTTTATGTAGTATTTAGTTGTTACATCAGAATAAGGTGTTTAAAAAAACCTTAGTTATGATGTAAAAACATTCAAAGACAACAGTGTTGTGTTTTCAGAGTTGGAAATGTATCTCTAAAACTGAGGCTCTATACCACAAACTACCACACTGTGTAATACAAAGTTACAAAACCCACATTCACGCACTGTGGTATCTTGTGGTGTGTGAGAGTGTCAGGATGGAAGCTGTGGTACATTGTGGTAAGTGCTCACCAAAATATAGGCCTGCCATTGGCCACGGCGGGGATCAAACTCACAATTTAAGAGGTTCTGATGTATGGAGTCCTGCGCTTTTCCATTGACGAGACCACCACCATGCTCTCGCCCGCTTGATAATGCACGCTGAACGGTGGACTCAGAGATTTCCCAACAGGGCGCCCTCATTTTCAAAACAATCGGGATTTTTGCATAACATTAAGCTGGCCCTATACTTAGTTATTATCTAATCACTGGGGAAATAGCTAAGCTCAAACCGAAGTCCTTCATATACAAAATCCACAAAGTGTTATAATTACGTCCGGAATTTTGTTTTACACAGTACACTATGGCGCTGTTATTCATACATATATGTTAACTGCATAAAAACAAAAAAATTGATGCCTAACTAATTGAGCATTTAGGTGACTCTTTATTTCCAGGTGGACCATTTTTCAAGTACACAAAAAAATTAATTTCAACTGAAGTCAGCCTTTAATAATGCACACTTGATAATGCACTCCCGATAAAATCAAGTCAGAAAGCACGCGTGCATATTCAAATCGGGATAATGCACACATGGATATTCAAATTTGAGGTATCAGGTTGACATTTGCGAATATAATTTAATGCAAAAACAAAGAAAACCACTCGAAAATAATGTTCTTAGGGGTTATTATGGTAGGTTTTTGAATTGTGGCTTGCTTCCCGCTGTGTAAAAAATGCCATCAGCTATTGCAGTGCTAAATCTTTCCATGTTTTGACTTGCGATAGATTATAATAATTGTATTTTGTATTTCTTTTAGAACTGGTATATTGCAGCTGTCCTTTGAGTATAATCCCGCACATCAATCTTGAAAATCCGCATTTGGCAAGTGGAAGATCTTCTGCTACCACAGGATTATAACTGACGGGTTATGTCAAAGGGATTTGTTTTGGGGCTGCCGCATAGGACCACGTTAAAATCAGTGTGCATTGTGTATGTATGTGTGTATGTGTATGTAGTTTTATGGAGCAGTACACAGCTTAGGATTCTGTGAGTAGCCAAGCATGAAAGCAGAGACCTCCAAAATTCTAGTTCATTCTTAAACCAATTACGGCATATATCTTGAAAAAAAGTTATACTATTTACCCGAAACAGTGGGGAGCAATGACAGTAACTGCCTAAAACTTAAATGGTTACTGTGAGCATGTAGATGGAAGTTCGTCTTGAATTCACATATTGGAGTTTGTGCCTTTTATAGCAGAAAGGTGCACAGTGCCGTTCGCAGGGCTGTTTTTGGGGAGGGTACGGACCTCAAAAATGGACTGTTTTTTTGGTTAATTTCAAAGTGGACTCTCTTTACCTCCCTAAAATGATCGTTTTTTTTTGGACTTTTGAACACCTCATCACAAAAAAAAGCATTACTTTTCTTGCAAAAATTCTTAAATTTGGCGACATTTTTATCAAGAAATCAGCGAAAAGTGGACTTTTGCCTTTTGTGGAAATTGGAAAATATACACACAAAACATGGTGTTCCAGAGCTAATAAGGGTCCTGCTAGGCCCCCTTCTGAAGGGTTTGCAATCGTTTGGTTAGGTTCCCAAAATCTATGTATACCAGGGGTTTATTATATTATTTTTCATTGAAGCACATAGATTGCAATTAAAGGGAAAAAATAAAGAAAATAACCTTCTACCAAGCCATCCCACTGGACCACACTGTCAAGGAATAGGTATGGTCCGTGGATTCAACAATATGGATTGTTGTGGGTCCCTGATGTGGTCAACGTATTGTGCAGTTGAGCAAGTATTTTATCTGCTACCTTAAAGCTTGTTGATCCACCTTCCCTGTTGACCCAAGTAAGTTTCCAGTAGGTATTATGGATATTCCAAAACTAAGTGCTAATAGGATTGGTAACTTGCCGACGGTTGCCAGGTCTTGGTAAAGCGAATGATTGTGCTGATTACCTGTTGGTGGCATCATCATCCCTTCGGTCATCGGCATCATCATCATCATCATGCGTCCACTCAGCCTCATCCTCTTCACTCATCGTCAACTAGAGCCATGTGGGGCAAGATTTTTTCACCCCGACCCGGACTACCCCGGTGTATCCGTCCCCGCCCCGAACCGATTAATTTAAGGGCATAACCCGCCGACCGCACGGCTGCCTACCTTTTTTCATGGCACCGGACCGCCGTATAGACCAGCCGGATGCTCACGTCAATTACCCGGTAGAACGAGTCCATTGTTAAATGCCGAAGTGGAACTTTAACACACAAAATATCCAGATTCAATGGTCGTGGTATTCCGCGCTACTTGGTTATTTATGTTATGTTCAAAAAATGATTACAGAATAACTTGCGTGCAGTGTATCTTGGTCAAAAATTTACCTTGTCCAGAAATCGGGGAAAGTATAATAATTGACCAAAGATCGTGTTGTAAATGTAGGACTATATCAATGATGCGAAATGTGACTGTGACGGATGACCTTATTGTTTTCATAGAAATTAAACAAGCTTGCAGTTGTCGTGAAGGGCGTTACTATAGTATTACAAGTCCAAAATGGGTTAGTTTTCGCAGAAAATCCTAGACATGGGCCCATTTTGCAAGCCAAACTCACTAGGATATGGGTATGTTATCGTTCAAAATAAAGGCCAATGTTTTTAAATTCAAAATCACGAAAAGCTCAGATGCGGCTTTTGTCCGACGCAGGAAATTGTGGTGCTGTACGTGGCATGTTCATCCTACAACCCGGTCCGACGTTTGTGCTGGTTCCGGCGTTTTCTTCAATATTACAGGGAATTACAAATTTTCATTAAACAGCGAACATCTTCAGACGATATGGGGGAGGAAGCGCCACTGATCTGTGTAGAGAGCAGTGGGTAGAAGCGCCGCCAGTGAGGCGTGATATGTATCAAAGAGAATGAACTGGCAAAACTCGCGAATCTAGTGTATTAACGAAGCACTTTGGATTTTAACTTGAAAATGGGTTTTAGAATCATAATGAAGTCCTGAATGTATACGCAGGAGATTCTTAAAGTTGCTGTCATGTGCATGTAGTGTGTAAAATGTCATTGTTACCGTGCAGCTAATGCACAGTACACATGGGCTAAGCGAGCAGGAGCTGCAAGATGATAGGGCTTCAAAGTACACCGTTATGGCCTTACAATGATTGGTTGGCTACTCTGCTGTACCCCCAATTGGCTAACCCGTAATGCCACTAGGTGGGAGAAGGTGATTGCGTGTAGCACAGTACCGAGTAGACACGCAGTACCACGGTTACACGATGCCATTGAGAGTGGGTGACATTTCATGAAATGAGGGTTGCTCTACACTGTTCTCTGTTTAGCATTTTTTGAATGTTTTTTAGAAAAATCATTACGAAATTCAAATCGGGCATCATCAAAAAAACCCCACATTCCCGCGCATATATTAAAAAATGCAAATATATGCCAAAAATATCTAAAAAACAAAATTGGCCATGAGAAATACTGCGCGTGCTGAGAGCCGGTGTAACCACGTAGCTACTCCACGACGGGGGAGACAGCCGCTGTGTGTACACTATCCGTCTATGCGGCAAAATACATGGAATCCTGGCCGGCGAATGTACGTCTAGTGGGTAGGTAATCCATGTCTACTCGGTGGTAGCTGTGTGGCAACTACCATGAAGAAATTGGCCGTGTAAGCTAAGTCTGTTTGTCTCTGTCTATCTGTCTGTCCGCCTTTATTCTTGGAAATCACAGGTCATTCAGCCTTCATGTTTGGTGGGTGGGTGTAACTGCATGGGGCTGAGTCAGAACAAGTTTGCATTCCCGGGGGTGTTACTAATCACAAAAACCACCCTGTCATTTAAGCCCCCTAAGATGCTCCCCTCCTGAGAAGTGCACTCCATTCTTACCACCATATTCACATTGGCAGTTGACAGATTTTCTTATTAGGTTGCTCTAGGTCTTGTCACTTGCAGGGTATGTTAGGATACCAATACTTGTTTACAAAAATACACAAATCTGATTTTCTGATTTAGGACATCATTGATAGTTTCTCTAAATCAGGTGCAACTTTTTTTATGGGTCCAGGTAGAATACTCCAGATGCAGATCAGTTAGCTGAGATTTACTAGGGTGGGACGAAAAATGCTTTTTTTCTCGGATCCACTTGGAATTCCTGGGGAAATTTCCTTGGGTATATGCTATTGTAAACCTGAAGTATTAGTAAGATCAGAGCATGTTTCACACAGGCAGTAGAATCTCTTGCATTTCCCTATACTGCCTGTACAAAATGTAATTTGACCATGTTTTGTAGATTTCTACACTAAATCCTAAATATCTGAAATGAACATAATGATTTTACAGGAAATCCTTGAAAATTGATATGAATAAATAAATTGTGATATTATTCTTTCATTATCCATTACAATAAACCTTTTTGTGACTCTTTAAGTTTTTTCTTTCAACTGTTAACCCTACCCCTAATAGCTATCATAGTAATACTTCCTGTATCAAGTGGTTCATATTGCTACCAACAGGAAAGTTTGAACACTAATCTAACAAGGCACAAACTGAAATAAAGCAAGATCAGTGCAGTGAGGTAGCTTTAGGAAGGAAAGTATTAAAAATTTGCTTTGGTAATTAAGCCCTTTTACTTAAGGGTAGGGGTTGTAAGTATACTGATATCGAATAAAATTAAAAAGAAACCACTTTTATGGTTTGATATAGTAGGCAATGGTTCATCTGTTTGAAAAACATTTCATTTTGGATCATTGCAATGACCAAATGTACTCAAATTTTGATTCTATGACAAATTCCAGTGAAAATCGCCTGAATTTTAAATCTTTGAAACACATACTTTTCATCCTATATAGTCAAAAATATGAGAAATAAAGCCAATTCTGGATACTTGTCAGTTCCAATCTTTACATATCTTTCCTTTTGCACTGAATAAAGTTGTCAAAAATCATTGAAAGCAAGTTTATATCAAGAAAATCATGGTTCTTACCAGAAAGCTACTTTAAGGGGTAGGGGTACAAAAATCGCCATTTTTCTATATTGCTAGTGGATCAAATTGGGTCATTTTGCAATTAATTCATTGCTCATAATGATCTTACACCATCTTACACTATCAAGGGTAACATACCTTTTTAAGGCAAGGTAAATTCAATAATAATACAAAATGTGAGCAAAACATGCAAAAATGTGCTTTGTACAGGAGGAATAGGGAAACGAGTGATTATCTACTGCCCGGGCGAAACATGCTTCGATCTTACTAATACTTCAGGTTTACAATAGCATATACCCAAGGAAAATTCTCCAAGAGTTCCAAGTGGATCCGAGAAAAAAGGCATTTTTCGTCCCACCCTATTGTTTACTCTACATCCTTGACCACTAACACAGCTGTTTGAAGGTCTCATTTATTATGATAAAACCAGAATAAATAAAAAAATATCGCCGGCGACACAGTTTTGACAACTGATTTGGATTATTTAGTCCACTAACTACATGTAAATTTTACGAAATTTTGCTGCGGGCAAATATGATTTTTATTTCTATGGAGAATGGGCACATATAGGGCGCTATAACATACAAATCTTGACCTTTGTAGGCCTATATGGCAAGATTCCCGCAATGGATTTGTCTGATTTTTGCAGCGATAATAGGTCTTTCATGCCCCTATTTATATCAGAAGTCAAAATTGTGTTGCCACTGCTTAATATTGTTCTATAAATAAAAGAGACAATTGCATGGGGTCAAACAGCTGTGTAAAAAGTGTCTCAGATGTGATCATGTGAATCCTGCTGGTCCAATGAGGTTGAAGTCATAGTTGAACCCATCTTTACTTCATAGTTGAAATATTAGATCACAGCATTCCTATACTGGGGTCACCCATAGCTATGCAGAGTTTGAACATTTGACTCAAGTGCGTTAATCGTATGATTTACAAACAGTGGAATTTGCCAACATCGGCCGAATCTATGTCAAGAGTCGCCTCTTACCAGACAAGAAAGGGGAGTCAAAGCGAAGGACAGAAGAGCATCGCCTCAATGACCTAGACAAGATGAAGAACAGCCTAGTGACGCTGAAGAGAAAGAAAGCACGAGACAGCTTCAAGGCGATATTCTTACCATGTACTTTCAAGTAAGTATGACAGCCATATTGCCAGGAAATGCAGGAGTTTCTGTAACCTGGCCAATTTGACACACTTATGAATTCAGGAAAACCTGTGCTTTATTCCATGAAGGGTTTCTGAATTCATAAGTGTGTCAGAAAAAAAGTGTGTCAGATGGGTCAGTTTCAGAAACTCCCGGAAATGCCATGATGTCTCAAATAAATGCCGGAGGACATTGTATTTTTGAAGGTTGAGCATTGCACTTTTTTGATAATTTATTACAGGTATTTTTTTACAGGTTATTCTAGTCAGTATGGCTGCTGGATGGCAACAGAACACACTCTCTGTGAATAATAACTAACCTTTCTCCCTCAAGACGGCCAAGAAATTTAAAAAAAATATAATTATCTTGACTGGAAATCCAACATGGGCCTCCATCCTGCTTACATGTCAGCTATCCGGATGTGATTGGTTATGATTGTGATAGAGTGCCTGACATAAGCGGGAGGCCCGGGTTAGATTCCTCCATGGTCAAGATAATTGTGGAGAGCGTGGCCCACTGGTTAGGGTATTAGCCTTCGGTGCTAAAGGTCCCCGGTTCAATTCCCGGCGGGACCACTTGCAGGGATTTAATCGGGTCCTAAATTTTGGATTTAATCTGTACAATAGCTATTGATTGAAAGTCGAATTCGCTATCCCCATGGTTCAGTTGACTTGGCAATTTGAACATGAGAATACCCCATCCTTCGGAGGGGATATTATATTAAGCATCGGTCCATGTACCAGAGATCATACCGGTGCATGCCACATCAGAGTCATTGTCAAAGAGAGCGGGGATTACCCTGGCTGTCCCAATTCTGTCGCAGTAAAATGGACCGCGTCATGAAAATAAGTCATGTAGAGGGCATTCCTGGGTTTATCCAGGATACATCATGAATAAATCAAATCAAATAATGAATGTTTCATATCTTGGCCCATCTCCAAGGATGATTAGTTATGCTCATCCAGTCACAGCAAGTATTAAAGGATTTATTGGCATAAATCTATCGGCACATATTTTTCATTGTGCTAGATTTCGCTTGGGCTTCTGTGTTTCTGGTATTGGTCGGAGTTTGGTTGTAAATTAGCTACAGGGAAGGAATAAAGATGGCAGGCAGTCCAGGATGGCGAGTACAGTTCGTGACATTTGTCAGGGGGAAATATAATCTGGATTCTTGTTTAGCAAGGAATCCCAAGCCATTGAAAAACATCTGGTACGTTTATTTAGGGATATTTCATTTATAAGTGCCGATAGATTTATGCCAATAAATCCCTTTAAGTAGACTTCCATCAACTATCTACATATTCAATATGCTGTAAAGAGGCATTTCAAGTCCTTTTATCATCCAGCAGGTCAACCAACTCTGATGTCATACCATAACCCTTTATAGTTCATATTAAAAATTTGTCTTAGAATTCATCATTTTGAACACTAGCTATATTCACAGAGGTATACGGGGAATTCAATTTGAGGGCAAACAAAGTCGTATCCACACATAATTAGGTAATTAGCCTAAGAGAAATCTGCACTAAATTGAGCCTATATGTTATGTTTAAATTAGCATATTCATTTTACTTTGGTAAATTAAGAAAACCTGGGCGTAAATTGAGTGGAAAAAGGTTTCGGAACTACATTTGATGGGTTTTAGGTTTTTTGTGCCGGAAATAGCATAAAATTTGGTAAAACATGAAATTGCTCTTTTCATTTCATAAAAATAATCCACATGATTTTTTTTACAAAACCTTTTTTAAAAAAAACATCGTTTACAAGAATAAATGGTGTATCACATGCTAGTTTTGCCTGGTCTTGACAACAAAGGTCGGTATCTTCCAGTTATGATGTGTGCACTCAAATGAAAATCAATTTTGAGTGCAACAAAGTGTATCTACTTACACCTAATTAGGGGCCTATAACTCTGCAATAAATTGAGCCTTATACTGAAAATATATGTTTAAATATGCATAGTCATTACTTTTGTAAATAATTAAGTACTGGGCGTAAATTGAGTGGAGGAAAAGTAAGTAGTCGTAACTACATTTTTGAGTGTTTTAGGATGTGTTTTTTTGTGCGCCGATAATTAGCCTAAATTAGCATTAAAATGTAAAAAATGAAATGGCTCTTCACAGAATATTTGGTAGATTTTGGTCTCGCGCATGAACTTTGTTTGGTAGAGACTTAGTAATCACTTTTCGTTCTGTCTGTCTGGCTGTCTGTTGTAATGTCTGTCTGTCTGTCCGATGGCGTCCGTCCGTCTGTCTTCTGTCGGTTCTGGTACTGTCTGTCTGTCATGCTTGCTGTCTGCTAGCCGTCCCTGTTCACCTGCTTGTGTACGATTTTTCTGTAGTTCCGTATAGGCTACGATGGTGTAACTAGGTGGAAAGAAGAGGGTTAATGAGTTCTCCATTTTCATTATGAAGCTAAAAACAATAAAAGAAATAAAAAAAGTAAAAAAAATCCATTAATTTACGAAAATTTTCCGCCGACGGCTGGTGTACAAAGATTTCAGGAGTTCCGTAAGGCGTATAATGATGTAACATTGGGTGGAAGGGGGTGGGTTTTTGCGTGGGCTGGAGAGTTCTCGAACTGATTGATTTCTGGTCGTATGTCGGGCAAATGAAGTAATGCAACTGAGCTAATTAATATGCAAAAATCGCGAATTGCATAATTTTTAAAAGGTACATAGGCTACACAAAATCATTCACTGCATGAAAGCCTATAATGGTTGCACATCTTTTTTGCCAATTTGAAAGGTGTTGTGATATATGGCGGCTTAGGTATGCAAAATGAGCTAATTAAAGGCATATTACTGTATCTATGAAACAATACATCGGATAGGCAAAATTCTTCGCTAACAGGATGAATATATGTCAGGCATCTTTGTGTTTTGGGTGAATCATAATGGGTCAAAGTGGCATTTTGGGCATTAAAATATGCTTAATAAGTGTCTCTATTTGCCTAATTTAAGAAAAAAAAGGCTTGTGAAAGGTTCAGGAGGGGAGTTCTGTCATGTGTATAATGATGTAACTGGTGGAAGGAAGCGGGCTGACGACTGATGAAGAGGTTCTCGACCGCGTGATTTAGATTTTGGGCCTATTTGGGCAGAATTAAGTATGAAAATGAGAAATATAGGCAAAACTCAGCGGTAATTGCTATATAATTTTGAAATGGTTACATCGGATACACAAAATCCAGCATGACTTGAGAGTGCCTATCTTATGTGCGCATTTGTTTGCCGATTTGAAAGAAGTGATATATGCGGCTTAGGTATGTAAATGAGACTATAGATAGCATAATGCTGGTATCGCTGAAACGTACTCGGATAGGCAAAAATTCTTCACCACATGAAAGACTCGTCTGGCATTCATCTTTGTGTGAATCATAATAGGTCAGAGTGCATGTGGGCCAATTAAAGGGCATTTTGCTGTTACAATTGAACTAATTAAATATGCTTAATTGTGGTATAGCGTTAAACAGTACATTGGATATGCAATAATTCTGTGTTACATGGAAGAATGGGGAGGGATGGGGGAGGAGTGGGGGTGTTGAGGGGGGGGTGTTGGGCGGAGGGGGGTAGGTGGGCTGTGCGGGGGTCGGGTCGGTGAGTGAGGGGGTAGGGGGTGGGAGGGGTGGGGGTGGTGAGGCTGCGGGTGGCTGTGTTGTGTGGGGATTGGGTGGTGGGGGGTGGGGAGGGATGAACTGGTGGTGTGGGGGAGGAGTTACAGGGAAGATGGGGGGTGTTCTGGTGGGCCGGGAGAGGGGGCTGGGGTGTGGGGAGTGCCGGGATGGGGTGGTTGTTGGGGGAGGGGATCGGGGGGGCTTGGGGAGGGGGGATATGGTGTGGCGGAGGGGGGGGGGAGTGGGATATTGGGGTGTCGGGGGCAGGGGTGGTGTGGGGGGGGAATTGGGGAGGGGATGGGTGTTGGTGGAGGGGGCTGGGTGTGGGGAGGGAGCTGGGGCTGATGGCGGGGGGTGAGGATGGGGGTGGTGGTTGTTGGGAGAGGGGTGGGGGGGGATTGAGGGGGTGATGGGGCCGGGGTTGGGGGGTGTTGAGGGGTGTTGGGAGGGATAGGGGGTTGGGGACGCGGATTGGGGTGTGCAGGTGTTTGGGACGGGGGTGGGGTGTTGACAGGGTGTTGTGTTGCAGGGTGTTGGGTGGAGGGGGTGGGGTGTTCCTGTTGAGGGCATGGTTGGGAGGGGGTGGGGTGTTGCGGTGTAGGTGTGTTTGGAGGGGGGGTTGTTGCAGGTGCTTGTGTTGGGAGGGGGGGGGTGTGTGCAGGCAGTGTGTTTGGTAGGGGGGGTTGTTGAAGTGTTGCTTTTGGCAGGGGTGTTTGCAAGGGGTTTTTGGAGGCGGTGTGGTTGGAGGTTGTGGTGGGGGAGGGGTGGGGTTGTTGGAGACGTGGGTTGCGATTGTTTTGCGGGTGGTGTTGGGGAGGTGGGTGGGGGGCGGTTGCACGGTTTGTTGGGGAGGGGTGGTGGTTGTTGGGCGAGGGGTGGGTGTGGGGAGGGGTGGGTGTTGCGGTGGTGTTGGGGAGGGGGTTGTTGGGGAGGGTGGGGTGTTGTGGGGGTTTGGGGGAGGGGGTGGGGGGTTGCAGGGTGTTGGGGAGGGGGGGTGTGGGGTTGTTGCGGTGTTTTGGGGAGGGGGTTGGGTTGGTGCGGTGGGGTTGGGGGATGGGTGTGCGGGGGGTGGGGTTGCTGTTGCGGTGTGTTGGGGGGGGTGGGGTGTGGGAAGTGTTGGGGAGGGGTGGGTATGCGGGTGTGGGGCGGTTATTGCAGGGGGGGTGTGTTGGGGAGGGGGGGGGGTTGTGCAGGGGTTGTTGGGGAGGGGTGGCGTGGAGGTGGTGTTGGGAGGGGTGTTGTTGAGGGTGCTTGGGGAGGGGGTGGTGCGGGGTGTGGGTAGTGGGGGGGGAGGCGGTGGTCGTGCCCTGGGGTTGGGAGGGGTGGGGGGGGGCTGTGTGGGGGTGTGGGGCGTTGCGGGGTGATGGGGGAGGGACCGGGTGCGTGGGACTCTGTGAGGTGAGAGGATTCTTGTGAGGCAGGTGTTGGGGAAGGGCGGTGGGGTGGTTGCGGTGGTGTGGGAGGGGGTGAGGAGGGAGGGGGAAGGTGAGGAGGGTGGGGGTGTTGAAGGGTGTAGGGGTTGCGATGTGTGGGGAGGGTTGGGTTATTGCGGTGGTGTTGGGGACGGGGTGGTGCGGAGGGGGTGGGGTGAGTGCGGAGGGGGATGGGGTTGTGGCGGGGGGTGGGGAGGGGGTGGGTTGTGGAGGGGTGGTGTGGGGAGGGGTGTGTTGTTATGGGGGGTGGGAGGGTTGTTGGGGGTGTTGGGTGTGGTGTTGGGAGGGGGTTGGGGTGGTGAGGTGGGTTGGGGAGGGAAGTGGGGGTTGTGGGGGGGGTTGTTGTGGGGTGTTGCGGGGTGTCGGGGGAGGGGTGGGGATTGGTTGCGGGTTGGTGGGGGAAGGGGGGGTGTGTTGCGGTGTGTTGGGAGGGGGTAGGGTCGTTGGGGAGGGGGGGGGGTGTGCCGTGTGTTGGGTGGCGGTTGGGGAGGGGTGGGTTATTGCGGTGGTGTTCGGGGGAGGTGTTGGGGAGGGTGTTGAGGAGGGGGTGGGTTTTGCGGAGGGGGGTGGGGTGATTGAGGGGTGTTGGAGAGGGTGGTGGGTTGTGGAGGGGGTGTTGGGGAGGGGGTTTGTTGGGGGTGTGGGGAGGGGGGGTGAGGGGTGTGGGAGGGTGGGTGGGGTTTTTTGAGGGGTTGGGGTGTTCACACCATGGGAGTTGAGGTGTGTCTGGGAGGGGTGGGAGGTGTGTGGGGAGGGAGGTGGGGTGTTGGGGGGTGTTGGGTTTCGGTGTGTTGGTGGAGGGGGGGTGTGGGGAGGGGAGTGGGGATGTTGAGGGTGGTGTGTTGGGGAGGGGTGGGGTGTTAAAAAAAAAAAAAAAGTGGGGGAGGGGGTAG
The DNA here is from genome assembly GCA_023653785.1 of Ophioderma brevispina. Taxonomy (NCBI): domain Eukaryota; kingdom Metazoa; phylum Echinodermata; class Ophiuroidea; order Amphilepidida; family Ophiodermatidae; genus Ophioderma; species Ophioderma brevispina. The sequence continues at coordinate 36,039 of JAMKCH010012522.1, read as the reverse complement.
GGTGTTTGGGGGAGGGGTTGGGGGGGGTGGGGGTGTTGCAGTGTGTTGGGAGTTGCGGGATGTTGGGGAGGGGGTTGTTTGGGTGATTGATGGTGGTGTGGGAGGGGTGTGACAGAGGGGGGTGGGTTTATTGATTGAGGTTGGGGTTGGGGAGGGGTGGGGGTTGCGGTGTGTTGGGGAGGAGTACGGTGGGTGTGGAGGGGGTGGGTGTTGAGGTGGGTTGGGGAGGGGGGTTGGGCGTGGGAAGGTGGTGGTGAGGAAGGGGTCCGGTTTGTGGGAGGCATAGGTGGAGAGGGCGGCGTTTTGGTGCCGGGCGTGTTGGGAGGGGCGGGGGGGGTGGGGGAGGGCGGGTGGTGGGGACGTTGCTGGGCGTTGGGGGTGTGGGCAGCGCGGTGGGAGTGTTTGAGGTCTGTTGGGGAGGGTGGGGTTGTTTGAGAGTGGTGGTGTTGGGGAGGGTGGGTGATTCGGAGGGGGGTGGTGTCGTGAAGGTGTGGTTGGGGGAGGGTTGGGTTGTTGAGGTGGGGTGGGGAGGGTTTGTTGCGGAGGGGGTGGGGGGTGTTTTGTTGGGTGTGTATGGGAGGGGGTGGGGTGTTGGGGAGGGGTTGGGTTGTTGATGGGTCGGTGTTGGGGAGGGGTGTTGCGGGGTTGGGGGGATGTGAGGGGTGTTGGGAGGGGGTGGGGTGTTTGACGGTTGTGGTGGGGAGGGGGGGCACTGGGGGTAGGGTGTTGCGGGGTGTTGGGGGAGAGAGGGGTTTAGGGTTTTGCCCTGGTTCCTGTTGAGCGGATCCGCCAACGGGGGGAGGGCGGGCTGCTGGGGACGGGTTTACGCCGCCGGGGGATGTTGAGGGGGGGTTGGGGAAGGGTGGGTGGTGGTGTTGAGTGGTGTTGGGGGTGTTAGTGTTGAGGGGTGTGGTTGGAGAGGGGTTGAAGGGGGTTGAGGGGGGAGTTGGGGAACGTACCCGGTGGCGGGGGGGGTAGGCAGGGGGGTTGGGGAGGGGGTGGGGGGTGGGGTGGAGGAGATGTTGAGGAGGGGGCGGGGGGGGTGTTGGCGGGTATAATTGTGGATGAATGTTGGATGGATTGTTGGATGAATAAGTGATGGATGAGTGGTGGGGTTTGAGGTGGTGGTGGGGAGGGTGGTGGGGATTGGGGAAGGTGTGCGGTGGGTGTGGGGAGGGTGGGGGTTGAGTGGGTGTTGCGGGAGGAGGAGTGGGGGGGTGATGGGTGTTCGGGGACGGGAGTGGGGTGTTGGAAGGGTGTTTGGGAGAAGCGTGGGTGGAGTGTTGAAGGTGTGTGTTGAGGGCTTGTGGGGAGGGGTGGGGTTTGGGGGGGGAGAGGAATGTTGGATTGTGCGGCGCGTTGTGAGGGGTGTGGTGAGGGTGGGGGTGTTCGGGGTGTTGGGGAGGGTTGGTGGTGTTGCGGGGTGTTGGGGAGGGCCGGTGTTGTTGTGTTTTGGGTGTTGGAAGGGGGGGTGTTTGTTGCGAGGTGTTGGGGAAGGAAAGGGGGCTGTTGCGGGGGTTGGGGGGTGGGGAGCGGGGGTGGGGTGTTGGGGGTGGGGGTGGGGGGGGGTGTTTGCATGGGGTGGGGTGTGTAGGGTATTGGGGGAGGGGTGGGGTGTTGGAGGGGGATATCTGCAATCCTCCACTTATTGCGTGCACAACTTCTTTGGGAAAACCTCTAATTGTACAGTTGCAATTGGTGTGTGCTCTTTGTCTTACAGCTTACGCGAAAGCCGAGGCGAGCTTGTGGTTCGAGAACAGCCGTGTTTACCCTAGACACCTTTTTTAAAAACATCGCTTTACAAGAAAAAGTCGTATCTACGATCCTGTGGTCTTGCCACAAAGGTCGTATCTTCCAGTTACGGACTGGATTGCACTCAAACTGATGAAAATTCAATTTTGAGTGCAACAAAGTCGTCTCTACCACCTAATAACAGATTTAGGCGTAATCAACTCTGCATAAAATTGAGACTGTCACCTGAAATGGATGTCAAATTAAGCGTAATGATCTATTTTTCATATATAAATAAACTAAATTTTGACAAAAAATGACCGATACGCCATGGCATTCAAGCACAGACTATAAACAATGTCTGGCATTCAAAAACAGTATAAACATTAAGTTTCACTAGAAACCTCTCACTTTATTGTTCGTAAACACTTCATGTTTTAGCACACTGCATATGGTGGTTATTAGAAGATAAACTTATCTGGGTATATGCTTTTGTTCATGAAATAGCTTGTGTATGAAAGCGAGTTACAGCAAGGCAGAGGACTTCCGTACATGTAGTGGTGTGTATTATGATATGGAAAACTTCCTGCCACGTGGTCATTCAAAAAATATACGGTATCGGATCGGGTAGCAGGCCAGATCGGTTTACGAAAATTATCCGTGTATCGGGCGATACCGATAAAACGTTAGACGGTACATCACTAGTACGGGGACAACTTCTGTGGCCTCACATGAAGCTGTGTTCTGAGCCATTTGTGTCACTTTTATGTGTCTTAAAATTAATATGGGCTGGCTGTAAGATGTGCATGATCTTGCCTCCCCGCCTCTCCCCCTTCTCCTTCCCTCTTCCCACTAACTGTATTTCATAAAAACATCCCCTAGAAGGCTGATTGCGGTCTCATTTTAATCCTTGATGGTACATTAATCTCAATTTTCAATTTACCTCAAGAGCCTCATTTGGTTGTGCGGGTCAATTTCCAATTAAGTAATGCGCATGTATTATGTGATTTGTTCAATGGACAAGTTTAGGACTATGTGACTGGTTATACTGAAAGGAGGTCTAACTTAGCATGGGGCGTTTTCCTGGTGAAAACTAAGGTTAGCTTCTACATGAGTGGACTTTTTCACGCCAAACATAACTCTAAAAAATGTGCTGTTTTAACAGCTGTTTGAAAATCCTCATGGTGGGCCATGAATACCAGCATGTGAGATTTAGCGAAGTAATCGAACATTAATAGCATCATGCTATTGATCCACTTATGCGAATATTTCTGGAATGTTTCATTAATTGACAGAGGTCAGATTATCATGACTTTCATTCTTTTTTATTTTGGCCAGCTTTGGGGGGTGTCCATTTCAACTAAAGTTGTTCCTATTAGGCACGGTAGTTAGTCAAGGTGGTATCACAAGTTCTGCTATTTCCATGAAGTTGAAGAGCGATCGGTTGATCTGTTTTGCCTCATACTTTGATGCTTGTGTTATGTTCCATGGTGTACGAAGTGGTTTAATTGTCTTAACTGACTAATCCACTCTTTTCAACTCCAGATTATCATGACTTCAATTTCAGATTTGGTTCTGATTAGTTGGTGGATTCTCGATGGCTTATGTTCTCAGCCATTCCAGCAACCAGGTCGAGTAACAATAGCAGAAGGGAAACTCGCATAAAAAACTGGCGCACCAGCAAGTTGTAGAATGGCAAACGTCAATGTTGGTCTCATTCGAAGAGGAAGGAAACTGGAAAAAATAAAACAAATTCTTAGAAAGAAATACAAAAACAGACAAATTTTTAGGCAGTTCACATATATAAACATAAACACACACGTATATACTCCATTTATCTTCCTAGAGTCTCAGCGGACGTCAACGCGTTCAGACAGATGTTCTGGCTATGTGCATATTTCGAACTTGCATGTGCTAGGAGCGCGTGGATATGCCAGCGCTTTGAATAACGCCCGCGTTTTCTTGATGTGATTACGCTAATACCATTGAACGCACTATAGAGAGGATTTTTCTGTCTGTATTCAAAGGTGCAGCGGGATGGCAGGGTTCCATGAACAATACTTGGGGAAAATGGCAAATTTATACTATGAAAAGCACCAATATATATTTTTTTTTACGATGCAATTTATTAGTAGTTTTCTTGGACATGTTAGCCCTCAAGCGGAGGCAAAGAAAATCAACTGCAAATTCTTAGCGTATCCAACAAGAGTAGTGGTGTTGTCAGGATTACCTAACCTCGAGTAAGCGGATCTGGGATTCACCATGTATCCAGTGATATGGATGCTCCTAACATGGCCAGCATAGCTGCCTAACATCAACTTAAAACCTCAAAAGCCAAAACAAAAAACGGGTGGAACATAGAGGAAAATAGAATGGTGCAAAACATTGATGGAGAGAAAAAATACTCGTTCGTTAGGCCTAAAAAAAATGTTGTTTGACAGCTTTTGGCCTACCATGAAAATCGGGAGGGCGGCCTCGGCGGTAAGCATTTTTTTTTTTTTAAATACCAAGCCGCAGGAGACAAGCGGATGTCATTTCACTTTATGTATTTGAACAGTAATGTCTTTCAAAATAACAAAAATATTTTTTTTACGTTTTTCTTTTTTTATTTAAATTTACATTACATTTTCAGTGCTCATACAAGAGGCAATTATCAAATACACCAAAAAACTATACCTATTACGACACATTCTCGTCCAAGGGCCACTTGGCAGTGCAGCCCAAGTAACTTTCCAAACATGCTTTTAGCCCGAGGAATTCTTTGTATCTGGATGTGCCTCCGTACAAATCCCCTCAAACCGTGGACATCCAACCTGACAGCTGCAACTCGGCTTTGAAAAACAACTGAAGCGCCGTGTTTCACGGGGGTAAACACTCAGCGCAGCTGTCAGTCGCCATCTTTAAATCACATGCAAATTTCACGTATAGGACCGCGTCGCTTTCATGGCCGATATTAAAATAATCTCAAAATATGTCTCAAAAAATATCAAAATTTGAGTTGTTTGTTTCCAACCGCGAATAAGGAATTATCCCGTTTTGTTTATTTTTATTAGCCATACACTCTTGGTGAATAAATATGATGTAGATATAGTAATCAACAGACACGCTGTATTTGTTTACACAGCTCCTACGTAAATCAAACGACATGTTAAAATTTCAATCGAATCCCCTTTCCTCGGTACAAATGAAGGTCTAAGCTTAACTTGGAACTTTGCGTGTTTAAGAAAAGGGGACGGATCGAGACGTCACACTTTATGGATGAATACCTAAAGCGAAAATGTTGGCTGGTTACATGCCGTTCCATTTAAATTTGGCCATCATTGGCTCCGGCACGCTTGGAATTGGTTTGACCCGAGCTTTGGGGGGTTTGTATTACAGGATATTGGTTTTTAAACTTACATTTGGCGGGTAGTTTAATTTTGTATTTATTTTTTTCCTTCTCTAATTCTGAAATTAAAAATCTTTAAAAAAAAAAGTGGCACCCGTCATTGCGATATTTGCGCGTCAGTCGGGAACAAGGGCAAACAAAACCCCTTGTTTTTTTCGCCTTTATCGATAAACTCCTCTATCCTGGACTGAGATGTAAAAAAAAAGACATATGTATAACCATATGAATCAACCTTGATTTGAGGTCGGGAGGTTTGCAGGCATATTTTAGGACCAGCTCAACATTTTATAGAACTAACAGTATATGCAGTCAGAACCACTCAACACTACCAAATATTTCAGGGGATTGTCATGGTTTGAGAAACGTAGCTTGGGTAACAGTAATGGCTCTAAAACAGTGAGGATTTGGAAAGACTTCTTAGGGAAAATGCATAAGCCTCACAGGAATTTGAGCTGATTGAACTCTTGATAATGAAATTTGAGCCATGCTACAAAATGTACTACAAGAACCCCCAACTACCAGCAGAAAACCAAGTGGTTCGTGGCTGACAGTGTTGTATTTCGGTTAGGGATGTAGGGTGGGGCATTAATTGTATTGTGACCGGGGGGGGGGGGGGGGGGGGGGGGCAGTTGGGGGGGGGGGGGCCAGTTATATTCAAAGGTGGATATGAGACGTGAACACGGAATTCAGAAAATGCACCCTAAAGGTGTTTCCCACGAATAAAAAAAATACCCTAAACAGGTAATTTTTGTCTGGTTTTGCTACAACAAACAAGGCTGTTTGCGTTTTTGCTACTTTAAAAAAGTACGCAAGCATGTGTGAGATACATACCCTTATTATATGGCCTTTGCTCATGGTTGCTTCACTTGCCAGATACAATATTTTTATGATTTTTGATCCGCGTACATCACAAGTTCACGGGTTACCGAAAAAAATACTTTTTAGCCATATTTGCTGTTTTTGCCCTAATCAATGTCGGCGGTACAGCGCCTGTTGCGAAACAACAGAGACCCTTTTTACGCGTTTTCGTGTTCCCGCATCATATCCAAATTTGAATACCAATCCAGTGCATACAAATGGGTCTTCGGTGTGTCTATAAATGGAGACGATAATTTCTGCAGTGACGTATGGGCACTGGGATTTAGCTAACCTCTGGTGCCTTATCTATTATAATAAGATTTAAAAATGATAAATGCAGTTAAAGGTAAAGTCATGATTTGCTCAATTATAAACATGGAAAAAATCATAAAAAAAGATTTTAGCAGTCTGTAAAAAGTATGAGATCTCCGTTAACATACCTGCAAATTCTATAGACCAGAAAGCAGGATAGTGTCTTAACAGAGCGGAAATCACAGTGTAACCAGCTTAGCCAATTTGCCTTGAGAGTAGCGGTTGTTGCCGTAACCTTGACAGGTTGTTTGTAAAACACCCCATAATTACACAATTAAGTAATGCCGCATGATTATTGCTGATTTGTCAATGGACAAGTTTAGTACTCTGTGCCTGGTATACTGAAAAGGGCGTCTCTAACTTCAGCCTGGGTTGAAAATAAGGTTAGTTCTACATGAGTGGACTTTTTCCTTCCAACCTACTCTTAAAAAGGTGCTTGTAACAGCTGTGAAATTCCTCATGGGTGGGCTGATACCAGCCTGTGAGATTTAGCTGTCTGAAGTAATCGTATATTATAGCATCATGCTATGATCATTATGCGAATATTGTTGGAATGTTTCTATTAAATTCAGTGTCATAAGATTATCATGACTTTTATCCTCTTTCTTTATTTGGCAGGCTTTGGTGGGTTGTCCATTCAACTAGCAGTGTGCATAAGGCCGTTTATTCTAGGTTTTACACCAGTTCTGCATTTTCCACTGAAGTTGAAAGAGGATCGGTGATTCTGTTTTGCCTTCATATTTATGTCTTGTTTTTAGTTCCATTGTATCAGTGGCCTTACTTGTCAACTTGATAATCCATTATTTTCAACTCCAAATTTATCATGACCTTAATTCAGCATTTGGTTCTTGATGTATATGCGTGGATTCGATGTTTCTGTTCTCAGCATTTCAGCAAAGGTTGAGTACAAAGCAGCAGGGAACTGAACTAAAAAAAAATGGCACCAGCAATGTAGAATGGCCAAAGTAAACTGTTGGTTCATCGAGAGGAAAACCTGAAAAAAATAAAACAAATTTTAGAAATAAAAAACAGACAAAATGTTGTTAGGGAAGTTCACATATAAACATAAAACCAGTATATACTCCATTACTTCTGAGTAACTGACGTCAACGCGGTCAGACAGATGTTTTGCAAGTGCATTGTCGCACTGCTGTGGAGAGGGCGTCGGAGTATGCCAGCCGCTTTGAATTAACAGCCAGCGTTTTCTTTGCTGTTGATACTGCATAATACCCTGACGCACTATAGAGAGGTATTTTTCTGTCGGTATTTCAAAGGTGGGTGGAGGCAGGGTCCATTTGCAATACTGGGAACAACAGGGAAAATGGAATTTCATACATGAAAACCCAATCTCCAATAATATTTTTTTTTCCTGCATGCAATATTAGTGTTCTTGGACAGGTTAGCTCATAGGGAGGCAAGACCATAATCAACTGAAATTCTTAGCGATCCAACAAGTAGTGGTGTCGTATTTACTAAATGAGTAGCTGATCTGGGACCATGATCCATGATCGACCTGATCCTAACCATGCCCAGCATAGCTCCTAACATCAACTTAAACCTCAAAAGCCAAAAAAAACAATCCTGGAACATAGAAGAACAAGAATTGTGCAAACCATTTGCTGGGAAACTACTGTTGTTTTAGGCCTAAAAAAAAAATGTTTGTTTGCCCTTTGCCTGAAAATCGGTGAGGGTGGTACGAGCAACATCCGCGATTTTTTTTTTTTTAACTACAAGACGCAGGAGAAAGCGATGCATTCAACGTTATGTTATCTTAAACAAGTTTAATGTCTTCAAAATTAACAAAATAAGAAAGTCTGGTGGACATGTAAATGGTAATTTTACATACATTTCGTTGTTTCAAAGCGCCATTATCAAACACCCCAAAAAATAACCTATACGAACCAACATTCGCCACGGCGCCACTTGCAGTGCAGCCACCAGTTATACTTTCCAACTGTAGCTCGGAATTCTTTGTATCTTGGATTTGCCTCTGGTACAAATCCTCAAACGTGGAATCCAAACTGACACTGCAACTCGGCTGAAAACACTGAAGCGCCGTGTTTCACTGGGTAACACACAGCGTATCTGTCAGTCCCCGCCATCTTTAAAGCACTTGCAAAGTTTCACCGTATGTACCGCGTATGGATGGACGATATTACAAATATCTCCAAATATGTCACAAATATCAAATTTGGATGTTTGTTTTTTTTCCAACCTCGAATAAATTATCCCGTTTTGTTTCTTTTTTTAATGCCCTACACTTCTTGTGATAAATATGAGTAGATAAGTAATCAAACATACACGCTGTTATTTTTACACATTCATACGTACATCAACGACCCTGTTAAAATTTAAAATCGCATCCCCTTTCCGTTCTACAATGAATGTCACGGTATCTTGGAACTTTGCGTTTTAAGAAAAGGGGACGGGATCGACGTCAACAATTTTTATGAATGAATACCTACAGTAAAAAATGTTGTGGTTAACACTTGCCGTTCACATTTAAATTGCATCAATACGGCCCTAGAACGGCTTTTGAAATTGGTGGACCCCGAGCTTTGGGGGTTTGTATTACCGGATTTGGTGTTAAAATACATTTTGGGTCGTTAATTTTTGTATTTTATTTTTTTCCTTCTAATTCTGAAATTAAAACTTTAAAAGAAAAGTGGACCCGTCATTTGCGATATTTTGGGTCGGTCGGAAATGGGCAAACAAAACCCTTTTTTTAACGCCTTATCTATAAACTCATCTCCTCCTTGATGATGTAAAAAAAAAAGATCATAGTTATACCATATGAATCAACCTTGATTAGGTATGTTTGAGGCACTTATGTAGGGACCAAGCTCATAATTATAAGAAATACACGTATTATTGCAGTCAGAACCACTAAACACTACCAAATATTTCAGGGGATTGTCCAGGGTTCGAGAAAAATTAGCTTGGGTATACAGTCATGGCTCAAAAAAGTGAGGATTGAAAGCTCCTTAGGAAATGCATAAGCCTCACAGGAAATTTGAGCTGATTGAACTCTTGATAATGACCTTTTGAGCCATGCATACAATTAATGTACTACAAGAACCACCAAATACCAAAACATGGTAGCCAGTGTGGTATTCGTTAGGGGTGTAGGGTGGGGCTAATTTTGTGTTTGTGCCCGGGGGGGGGGGGGGGGGGGGGTGGGCGGCAGTTATATTCAAAGGTGATATTGAGCGTGAACCACGGACTTCAGAAAATGCACCCTTAATGAGTATTTCCACAGACTCAAAAAAACATACCCTAAACAAGTAATTTTTGGTGGGTTTTGCTACAAAACAAGTCTTGGTCAGTTTTTGACTACTTTAAACAAGTAAGCCATGCATTGTCCTGTTATCACATACCCTCTATATCTGGCTTTGCTCATGTTGTCACGTCCAAAATACAATATTATTTTTTAGGATTTTTGATCCGCGTACATCACAAATTTCAGGGTACGAAAAACATACACTGTTTTCCATATTGGGTTTTTGACACCCTAATCAATGTACGAGCGTACAGCGCTGTTGGAAAAAAAAAGAGACCCTTTTTACGCGTTTTTTTCTGTTCATGCATCATATCCAAAATTGGATACAAAGTGGCCCCCCCGGGATTTTGTGTCTATAAATGGAGACGATAATTTCTGCAGTGACGTATGGGCACTGGGAGTTAGCAACCTCTGGTGCCCTATTATAATAGATTTAAAAAATGATTAAAGCAGTTTAAGGTATATCAGTGATTTGCTCAATTATAACATGGAAAAAATCACAAAAAATAAGATTTTAGCATGTCGGGAAAAAAGTATAGTATCCTGACATACCTGCAAATTCTAAGAACCAGAAGAAAGCATGAATAGGGTCTGTTAAACAGAGCGAAAATCAACATGGTACCCACTTAGCCAAATTTGCTTGATTCCGCGTGTTTCCGTACCTGACCAGGTTTGTAAACACCATAAATTCAACCTATTTAGCATCTATCAGCTTTATTCCCTCAAGGTTGTTGATTCATAAACCTGGTCCAGGTACCTGGTCAGGTTAGAAACACCCTTGATTCCGTCATTTTAATTTGAATTGCACTTGGCCTAGGTGAACGAACCTGTGCATAAAGAACCTAAAAACATTCCACATCCGGCTGTGAGCAGCTCATGCCGACTGAGAGACACCTTTTGTACGCCAACATATTCCTAGCCCAACGGGTACCTTGCATTGTACACCCCACGGGCAAACCAAATTGACAGATACATAGCCAGGAATATGTAGTTATCCCAGACGGGGTTTAGAGCCAGCGAGATGGCTGATATGAGGTAGGCGATGGCTGTAAGACTGCTTGCTGTCAAAAAGTTATAATCCAGTAGAAAGCCATGGGTGAGTTGAGATACCACTGAACTTATGCCGAGGATTGAGACTAGAAACGCTGCCTGCAGTTCTGAAATCCCAGCATGCACGGCTCTAGCTGGTAAATAGAAGAGTGCTATGATATAGGCCAGACCATATAGAAAGTTTGCTAATACTATGAGAGCAAAGTTGACGTTTGTCAGTAGCTGGAATCCAAATGAGTGAAGTAAAATTGTCGGGAGAGTAGCACAAGTTCTGGTTTGGTTTGCGTGTAAAACTTCGTCATTTTGGTTCACTTTGCTATCAGCTGGTGTATCAGTGTGATTACTTGACCTTTTTTCTTTCAAATTGAGTATCTCTTGTCTAGTTTTGAGTTCAAGTTTGGATGGTCTATAGAGGGCGCCGGCTATCGCATTGTGGGCCACTAAACCCGCGGCTACAAGCAGTGCTCCATTCCATCCAAATCTGTTGATTAGATACAGTAGTAGAGGTGGTATGACAAAGAACCCGGCTCCAGCTGCAGCGTAGCAGACGCCATTTGCTCGGCCAAGACGTTGGTCAAAGTAGTAGGCCAATACTACTACAGATGGTTGGAAAGTCAAGCCAAACCCAATACCTGGATTGAAAAATGTGTAATTAGAAATTTAACCATTTTAAACATTGAATATTACAGAGATGCCAATCTTCCGATTTTAATCAGAAATCCAATTTTTTTACATTTCTGGGATTAAAATCCGATTTTCTATTTTTTTCAATTTTTTTATTTTTTCTGATTTTTTAATGTTTGATTGTAGATTGAGATTTTTAAACGGAATTCTTGTTATCATAATCTGATCTCTCGGACTCTGACACACTCAAAAGTACATCGGAACATTGGTGTATTAAATAGGTTTGCGTACATCGCGATTTTGTATAAGAGACTAGCATAAAGGCAAAGCATGACAGGTAACAACTCGATATCTTGCTCTATCAGAAAAATACCGACGTGGTATATAAGCGACAAAATGAACATGGAAATTGAATTTACAACCCTTGGAAACAATTTAAAAAAGACATCGAAAAGTAAAGGACACGTTTCAATGGCGTTTACTCAAAGAGAAAGGCGATAACTTTGCAGTTCACATAGGAAGACAACTTCACTGGTTGCAAAGCTGAGCTGCGTAAAGCCTTACGTAGCTATCACTTGATGCCAAGGAAATGAACTGCAAAGGAAAAGCCCAAAGTGTGTCTTGTTTCAATAATCATTATCATTATGTTTACTTAGGCCTTTTAATACCTGAAAGTTGAATTTGCTCAAACAAGCATGACTAGTAGTGAGATGATTTGGACCCAGAACTAAGCCCCATTCTTCACATTTACAGTTAATTTTAACTTTTTTGGAATGATATTTTACTCTCAGAAATGGTCTTTCCTGTAGCTCTAAATGTGCAGAAACCCTCTGGCTTCGAGGACCCCCACCAGGGGCCCTTAAGCGGGCTCCTGGACCCCGGCCGTTAGGGGCGATACTCCGGTCGCTTTGCTCCCTCCGTTCGCATTTTCAGATTTTTTTTCCAACTCCAATTGGCATCTCTGATATTATATCTGATAGTCAAATATTCTTTCAAAATTATAAAAAATCATTAATAGGGGAGAGCTTTGCTGGATGATGACAAAATTGTGGCATTGTCCCTTGAAATTGGTTCATTAGGAACAAAACAAAAAATGGTACAACTTAATTGTTTTTGGGTGTGGTAGCCTGCAGGTCTCATGACCTTGCTGTGAAAGTCCCAAGGTCCAACTTGGCCTCCCACAGAAGATCATTTCTCCCATTCTCTGTAGGCTTATAAAATGCCCTTCCTGCTCATGTAGCATCAAACCAGGACTTGCAGAGTTTCAAAAGGGAAGTTAATCGCTATCTTGACGTCAATCTGTCAGCATTACTAATTAGATAACTGCTGTTAATGCCTAGATTAGCCTTGACATGAATAAAAAAAAAGAGGAATTTTATCACCTGTTACAGCACATTTTCAGAGTATGTTGGAAGGAAAAAGGGTCCACTCATGTAGGACTAACCCTGGTTTAAACCCAGGTCTAAAGTTAGGCCAGCCTGTATGCTTACCTGCAAAAGCAAATGTAATGTATAGATGGGAGGTAGTTGTAGCAAATGAAGCAGCGATGAAGGCCACACTGCTGACCAGGGTCCCTCCTATGATCACTTGTCTTATGCTGAACACAGTACACAAGGCATTGCCTACAGGACCTGATAACATCAATGAGGACAATTGACATTAAAACAGAAGTATGGCTGGTTAGGTTCACATAACAGACCCAAAATCCCTGGAGGGGGTGTTCAGATTTGGTTGTGCTCATGTATTTTAGAGTGTTTCTCTTGTGAAAGCAAGAGTCTTAATCTATTCACACTAGTTGACTCATAATTTTGCTTTGATTTAGAGAATAAAAGATTTTTTTTTGCTTATCAAATACCTGTATTGTGTCAATATATACTGAATGGGTAGTTCAATACATGCAGTTGTCAACGTAGTGTGAATCATTGTTGCCATTTCAATTTTATTTCCACATGAAAATAGTCACATTGTCCTATGTGTGATTATTCCACAAAAATGTCAAACTGCTATTTTTTTTACAAATACTCCTTTAACATGAGGATACAGTATCCAGATGTTTAAAATCATTGGAAATGCAAGTAAAAATATATAAACTAACAGTTCATTGATTTTAATGATGCTTTGGATATCTATTTGAATAGGAAAATGATAAATTAAGGAAAGTTATTTTTCTCAGGAAAACTAAAAAGCTAGGGTTTTTAGGTCATGTTTTTCTTGAGGGCCTGCTGTTGGTATTCTGGTAACCAGTACTACCTGTCCCAGGGCCTGGTTGTTGGCGGCTAAGATGATCTGAAATGTGACCATCATTTTCAAAGTCAGAATTTAAGCTATCACCAGGGATCCTAAATAAATCGGGATAGGACACTCGATCAAGAGAATGGATGCGTACTGCACACGGAGCTGCATGAAATCTGTAGCTTATAGTTCGTCAGCCGTGCGTGGCGCTAGACTCTACGTCATCCCCGTTTGACGTCATGTGACGTTAATGAATAAATAAGTAGGTCGCCTTATCGAAATGGTGGCGCTATCACCATCGAGCTAAATTGTCTTGGGCATTGTACACAGTGTCACCCGCCTGCTATCACCCAGAGTGCGAGGGGTGTATTGAGTCAATTCCCACAATGCACAGTTTTTTGGGAAATTTCACCAAAATAGGTCATATTAATCCGAAACAAAAATCCTATTTATTAACAGCATAAAAACCCGGACTTTTACGCCCATTTTAGCCTACAACGTGTTAGTACTTAGGGACTTTTTTGCATGATATGACATGTCTTGTTGTTCTTGAACTTTTGGAAAACTTTTATCCCCAAGTACCTGACATGTGTTAGTACAGTACGGTAAGTGCCACATTGCATGCCTCATGGGATTGATTCAAAACAACCCTGTGCCCGAGAGGGTGTATTGAGTCAATCCACAGTTTTGGTAAATCTTACCTCAATAGGTCATGTGATCCCACCAAAATCTATTCTTTACACATAAAACCCCATTTTTGCACCCATTTATAATAGCAGAGATTTAATATAGCGCCTTATCTATTGGCCTCTAAGCGCTTTTCCAAAATGGTCGCTGATCACTGTGCCCAACCATACCAAAATCATTTAGCATCATTTCAGGGATGCAGCAGATCGGGATCATCGCTTTCCCTTTTCAGCAAAATAACATCGAGCTAACCATCGCAGCCGGATCAACTTCCCAAATTCGCATGGGTAAATCGAGACAACCAAGCGTTTAATTTCTTGTCCCGGGAAATTACAAGATAGCTGAATCTCACAGGGCTCGAACGCACGCCTTACCATGGGTAGCATACCTGGAGTCGATCGCCTACCTGATTGAGCTATCTTAGCCCCCAAAACCATCAAGTTTAAAGGCGCTATCATGAACACCCGAACGAACTTTAAATATTTGAAATTTGAAGGATTAAGCTGATAAGGAAGGATAAGTCGTAGACTTCTATTTCACATAAGTTATTATTTCCAATTGAAATTGATAGAAAAGTGAAACGCAATATTCACGATAAGAATCCCCATTCAGTTTCGTGTTGTAGAAAGTGTCCGAAACGGACAGTAATAACTAAAAATATCCAATTTTGTCCTTATTGTTGCTTTTGGTCCTATTACTTGCAGGGTTTTAGAAATACCCTATTCTTGTTACAACATGCAAAATCTGATTTTTGATAATTTTTTTCGATTTCATCAACCAAATCACTGATATTGTCTTTAAGGGATTTTGGTATGATCATGAAATGTTTTGTGGTCCTCTAATTCTTAAACCTTTTTCTCCCAAAGTTACTGACCTGTGTTTTGTACAGCAACAGTCGAGGCACATTGCAATGCATTATGGGATTGGTTCAAAACACCCTCGGGTTCGCCCATTCCTGGAATTTGGGAATAACATTCCCGGGAAATTTTGATATTTGGAGGGAATTTTTTTGTCCTTTAAATAAAGAAAGTATTTTTTTTAAGAATTGAAGGAAAATTTTGAATTCTTGGGAGGGAATGCTAGATTTATACAACATGTTATTTCCAATGCTGTAATCTCTGTGAATTCAAACTTACTCTATTAAATTATTATTAATTAATATGGTTGTAATGAACACAATTACTTTAAAGGTGTCCTACCTGATTACAATATATAGTTTTCTTGTTTCATAAGATGGCCATCACCACCATACCTTATTTCCAAAATTAAATTTGATTCCGACATAAACATTTTAATATGAGCGTTAATTGCGTGGCATTATAACAAATACTAAATGATTAAGAGGGAAATAGGGCACCCTATTTTGCCCGAGGTACTGGCTACGGGCCTACCACCCCGAAAAAAAAAAAAAACAAACCCCCCCCGTGATCTGCCATAGCCATACCAAGGAAAATAGTGTGCCCTATTTTCCCGGATATAAACCATGTAGGATTTTTTTTATTACACCTCCTGTGACTCTGGGGAGAGGTTGTAGGGAAATGAGGTTGTTGGGAAATAGTCTGATCTATTTCCCTAGGGAAATAGCATGTCTAATAGGAATCAGCCAATGAACTAACATGATTATGTTCATGAATATTCATGAGGTGTAATAATACAATATTCTGTAGATTACTGTACAGTCAATTTCCAGTAACTG
The DNA here is from genome assembly GCA_023653785.1 of Ophioderma brevispina. Lineage (NCBI taxonomy): Eukaryota > Metazoa > Echinodermata > Ophiuroidea > Amphilepidida > Ophiodermatidae > Ophioderma > Ophioderma brevispina. The sequence goes on along the minus strand of JAMKCH010012522.1, from coordinate 20,181 downwards.
TAAACAACCCATATTTGTAACTGCATGTAGCATTTAAAAGGCAAATATTTTAACTAAAATATATTTTAAAGATGACGTGAGGAAAATACAAGCTTTTTATGATACCAGTGGACTCATTTCTTGGACAAAATAGAACATACATCAGCGTATGTGTGTTAACTGGGATGAACGGTGCATATTGTAGTCTGATGCGTAATTGGCCAAAGTGTGCACCAAGCCGCTGTACACGGGGGGTGTGTGTGCAGAATTAAATCCACCAAATATAGTACCCCTTTAATTAGTTGCAATCTTAAGATCCAGAACAATTTTAGTGAGTGAATTCTTTGACAATCGACTTTATAAATAACTTTCAAACAGAAAATTCAATTGAAATGTCAAGTTATACTTTTAAAGCTATAGCTTACAACAGTTACATAAATGATTAGTAGCAATGTATTCAAACCTATTATATGCGCTAATCCAACCGCTAACGAGACAATCCACTGTAACTCAGTAAGGGAATCCGATAACTGGTCTTGCTGCCAAGCTACCAGTAACACTCCATGAGAGCCAAACAGTAGGCCGTCATTTAGTACACCATTCACACAGCATCCGAATAACACCGCCCAGGCCCAGCCACTGTCCATGATGGGCCAGAACAGGCACAGCCGCTGTTGCAGATCAGAATTTAAAAGAGAGATTGTACTGGTAATTCACCCAAAGAGGAGAAGCTAGTTTTCAGTTCTGTTGAACAACCAAGCAAGACAGTCTAAATCCAATCACTCTCAATTGGTATGTATACATCATTCAGATGGACAGGTTAAAGGGGCATTTCGTGATCCACAGCCTCGTCCCTCCGACTTACCTCATCTGAACCATTAACATTAGTAATCCATGTGTACCAAATCTTACATGCAAATTCGGTCGTGTCTGTAAAAAATTCGCAATTTTGTATTTTCTGTCCGTAAACGGACAGAAATTATAGCACAGTGGCCTATGGCACCGTGGGAAACGCGCATTTGGTCATAACACAAAACCGCAAAGTCGGGATCAGCTAAAAAGTTGTCAATAAGCTTTTCTCAAGAATATCTAGTGAACAATGGATAAAACAGAAGGTGCTGGAATCACGAAATGCACCTTTAAGGTGTAGATTCTCCCTTTATATCTTTTTAGTATTTGGTGAATCGGAACATTGAAGTAAATTAATTGCAGGCTAACAGCTGTTTCGTTCAACATCGGGTAGCATCAGCTGTAAACCCCTTTAATATCATCATGCAATGACTTGTGTGTTCATTCATCACGTAACACTTGGTAGACTATACTGGAATTTATCTCAGCTGTAATTAGCATACTTAAATTTTCGTCAACAACCATATATCCATGTGCATCATTTCTCCCAGCTGTGCCACCATGTCTTTGTCAATTCACTCTGTCCACGAATCTTGGGCTACTCTCTTACCACTGATGAAATATGCATTTCTACAAGGTATAATGTAGGCAAGAAATAGTGTAGTGCTGGGAAGCTTGTGAGCTGACCCGATCATGGTGCATAAATTATATAATCAAAAGCTGAACTCGATCAGAGCACAATTTTGCAAATGTATTCGAACTTAAAATTTAACATGTCTATCAACCAGTAACGAGTCAAGAAAATATTGTGTCCTATAGCCATATATGCATGCTTGCAACCTAGTGAGCTACCCTCTACATTGTGCATTGAATTTACGCAAGAAAAATATTCCGACGTGAGTGCATGTTTGACCTTGCAGCTTCAGGCAAAAGTAAACAGTGCAGAATTGTAGCATATATTTATGAAGTATAGGTGTGCAGAGTTCTAAATACATATTCTAGGGACTGCAAGCTGGTTTTGTCACATTAACCTTATGTGTAGTATTGACTAATTCTCTGTTTTTTCCCTTGTCTACATTTATATTATTATTGTGTTAAGCTTGTTCCAGTTCGTTGCATACAGACTTACATTAACATAAAATGCATTTTAACTGACCCAGTTATTCTGCCATTTATATGCAGGAATGATTATTTGGTACTCCACAATTGTCATTATTTGCAGCTACAACAGCATGAGACTCAGAATGAGGGCCATTGTATTAAAGGGGGATGGCCTGATTTAAGTCTATAAACTTTTCATCTTGTGATAGAATGGCCTTCACCCCAAAACCCCATCTGTAAAGTTTCACGCCGATATTTCAACCCGCTTTGAAATGAGAGCAAAAAACATGATTTTGTAATCCCCATAGAGTACTGTGTAAAATTAATATTGGTCAACCAAAATGGGGCATATTTTCACTTATAACATCCAAACCAAACATCCTTTAGCCCTAAAATTTCACAGGATAAATGAGAAAAATAGCAGCTTTCTTCTGATACCAAAGTTTTGACCACTTCCGGTAAAATCTGGGGTCCCTGGGGATGAGGCTAATTAGCGATCAGACCATGGACCTTTAACCTTACCAATTAGCAATCTGTGACTTGAAGTTAAAAGTTAAGAGTTATATGATATAATGTTATGGTATTTGGATATGGGAATCAACCACATGTTTTACAAATTACTTTTTCTTTTGGCATAACCCTCATCTTACCAATGGGGGAAGGTGCACTAGTGAACTTTCCTCTGGTGTGCTAAAATGCCAAATAAGCTTCTCATCCTTTCCGATCATATTAGCGATAACAAATGTGGAAGGTGGTACCTTCACTGCGGTAGGGTATGCCACCCACCAAAAATAAGGGTACATTTTTAAAAATATTCTGCATGCACAGTATGGCTCTAAAACCCTATGTTTGTAAAAGTAGTCAATTGCCATCATTTAGACCTGAGAACCGCATGAAAATACAATATTTCTACTTTTTTAGTGCAAAATTGGATATTTGCCTATTTTCTGTGGAGAATGCTAATTTTACTGACTCAGGAGGACTAAAGCTATCCACTTATATCAAATCATAAGCATCGGGTGCTCTTTAACAAATTCCTGACTCCTGGGGGGTGGGGGTGGTAAGGTGGGGGTGGTAACCACCCCTTTGGTAAGCCATGTTACAAAAAAAGGCTTGGTAAAACAAGGGTGAAATCATATATGGTTCTTATTTCATATATTTTTTCATGTCTTGCCCTTGAGCTTACCCAGAACAAGACTAGGAACCACTATTCTGCATACGTATGTTCGGGCATTTTAGTTAGTTTTAGTAATTTGGTTAAAGTTTACCAATTTTAAAGGCTTACTGTATTTTGTGAAACGAAACAGAACTCCCATTGGATTACACGCTTTATTCCGTTATGCACGGTATGCATGCATGACGGAATAAAGCGTGTAATCCAATGGGAGTTCTGTTTCGTTTTGTTTCGCAAAATACAGTAAGCCATTTTAAAAGTATTGCTTCAATTCAAACCACACTTGGTAATAATAATCAATGGGTGGGATGAAAGGGGTGACCTTAAGGAGGTTGAGGTTAAAGGTCATGTAGGGGTAAAACTGGTCACAATATGTTCTAGTTAAAGTTTTGCAGTTAGGTTAACATTTCTCTATTTCCAAAATATTGCTTTGATCATTGTAACCATGTTTGGTTTGAATTTACAATCAGAGGGAGGGAAGTGCTAACCTTGACATTGGAGGTTAATGGTTACATAGGGGCCAAGTTGGGTCAAAATAGGTCTTTTTTGTTAAAAATTTAGAAATTTGGTTAAAGTTAACCTATTTCTGATTGTTGCATGAGGCATGACTCCTGTCCTGGTTCAAGAACCAGTTTTTTTCCAGAAATGATGACAACAATAAATGAAGTTTCTCCAAGCAATCAAAGCTTAGAGTTCACAAAACAAATATGCAAGTTGTGGTTATGTTACCTTTATTGTACAAAAATGGAATTTAATTTTGATTTTATTTTCTTCTTTTCAGATTTAGCAAGCCTCTGGAATACAAGAAAATCACCAAAGAAATTGTAGCATCATCAACAGTCCACATAGACGTCTGTGTCAAACAGAAGTACAGTACGAAGAGTTTTGCTATCGCCAACATCCAGCTGCCATTGAAGACTGCTGTCAGGAAGCTTCGCAAGGAAAAGTTTCAGTTGCATCCGTGCATCAACTACACAATGCCTGACAATGTCCATGTTTATGACCCTAAAGACCTTGTGATTGTTACAGAAGGAATGTATTCCAATAATATTGTTTCACAGCCTAACCTAAGAGCTATATCTAAGCAGAACTTGAGCACAGAGAAGCAGCGTCGGACTAACAGCGACATCAATTTGAAAGCTATACGGGCTCAATCAGTGGAGAGTATTCCATCTATTGTTGTAGATGTACCAGAGGAAGCAGATGATATGGATGACATTCTGCAAGAGATATCAGTATTGGACGACTCAAGGAGATCAAGGGGGCTGAGTTTTAGCGAACCACAAATGACCGTTGTCCAGATGGAGGAGACTCCTCTTCCAGGGAGTACAGGTGATGATTTTGAAGAAGTCAAAGTAATCAAACCAAGACGCAAAATCAGTTGCAGCTCACCTGATGTCACGGTCGTCAATGTTGGGGAAGCCGAAACAAGCTTTGGTGGATCAAACTCAAGTAAATTAAAAGTGGATAGGCCCTTGTCCCCACCAAAAACTGCAGACAGTAGGAACATTGAAATTAAAGTTGAAGCTTCAAAAGGCCAGCAAACAAAGTTTAAGGAACCTTCGACAAGGCAAGCAGCTGAAGAATTACAAAAGGTAACAGTTGAAACACCAAAAAGTTCAAAAGGCCTGGGAACAAAGTTCAAAGAACCTTCGAAAAGACAAGCAGCTAAGGAATTACAAGAGGTAACAGTTGAAACACCAAATAGTTCAAAAGACCTGGGAACAAAGTTCAAGGAACCTTCGACAAGACAAGCCGCTGAGGAATTACAAAAGGTAATAGTTGAAACTCCAAAGAGAACTATCCAAAGAAAGAGTAAAGAACAAGTTGCTGAAATAGAACTTGAAGATTTGGAAGAACAAATTAGCAATGAAGTTAAACCACAAATTGGCAATCAAGTTAAATCAAGGGCACGATTGCATAGGCCAACATCTCCACCCAATAAACTTTCTGTACCAGAGATACGAATCATTGGTACTGAAAATGCAGCAGAACAGACCAGTGTTGCACGTATTGGTAATGATCAAACACCAGCACATACGCATTTGTATCAAAGAGAAAGAAGCAAGAAACCCCAAAACCTGGACATGCAGTAGACTTAAGACTGAAGAAAGAACATAAAGGGTCAATTGAGGTCGAAAGGCGAAATAGAAAGTCCAGCTTATCACATCTAGAAGAATCAACAATTGGACACAAATCATCAACCCGGGGTGGTGTCAAACAAGATTACACTGAAATAACAGAAGTGATTGCTCAGAACTCAAAAGGTATCAATTTGAAAATGACATCTCCAAATGGTGCTAAAGGAGAACATGTGACTATTCTAAATGCAAATAAATCCATTTCACAGAGTTTAGCAAAACCACAAAAACTCACTGCAGGTTTTAGCAAAAGGGAAGGAGGAGACCAAATAAGGGGAGGAGGGGACCAAATACGGGAAGGTGGAGACCAAATAAGGAAAGGTGGAGACCAAATAAGCCATTCCAAGCATGAGGCTGTTATAACAGCTGCTAACATAGCATCAAGAAAGCCACACCACACATTGCATAGTCACCATGAAAGAGTACAATCTCCTAATTCATTAAACAAAGAAACAACTGCCATAATCAGGCAACAGGATTTTCCCCAAACTCTTACTCAAGGCATGATGCATACAGAATTGAATCCAGTACCTCCTAGTGGAATAGACCATAGGAGTACACATTCAAATCATTTAAGTAGTCCTAATGTTGCTGAGATGCATTATGTATCAGAAACTAATGACGTAAGTCCTAGAAAGTCCAAGCACAAATCACCTGTAAGAAAAAAGGAACTGGTAATCAAAGGACCATCACAGAAAGTTAGCTCTCCCGAGCCTGAAATTGAAATGACAGAACTAATTCTTGATCCATCTCAATTGACCACACCCGAATTTAAGCTCAAAGCATTCCAGAGAACGGCCAAAGACCCACATCCATCCATCCCATTTCTACACAAACTCAAGTCCAAGCAAGGGTTGGACGATGATCAGTTAGAGAAGTCCGACCCATTCTTTGTGCCTGGTACACCGTTGCAATCTCCATTGTCTCCTTCAGGGTCGCCTTTCAGGGCTGTGTCACCAACTCATGCAAAATCTCTAGTAAGGAACAGGTCCCCACCAGCTGGATCTGGTTCCAGGTCATCAGAGTTTGGTCAGTTGGAGTCACCAACTAAATTGGGTCAAAAAAGAAGGGGAGCACGAGAGGTTATGATGGGTGTAACAGGATAATTGAGCCACATGAAGGTGGTGAAAATTACAATGGGTCTCAAGATAAGGGTAACTTTAAACCTTCACCTAGTCTTGCTGCAACAAAACTGAAACAAAGTTGGTTATGAAGTCTTATTCTTAAACATTTGAGATAGTTATGCAATTTCATTGATTCCTAACCATGTGATATTTAGAGAATAAAGGTATTGTTTTTAGCCTCAGCTGTGTATCTATCATGTCATATCACACGGGCAACAGCATTATTTTAAGCCGAGTTGTTTTACGCTAAAAAAGGTGCTGTCGCCCGCGTGGTATGATATGATAGATACACGGCAGAGGCTAAAAACAATACCTTTATTCTCATTCTTTAATACCTTCATTCAAAATAAGAAGCTATTAGTAACATATTACTAAAAATCGATCAGTCGGTTGTTACTATGCACCTTCAATTGGCCCAAGCAGTACGTACCCGTATCGCGTGATGCATACGCACTGTACCGTGTGATATTGTCTCATATCACACGGCTAGGAACCAATGAAACTGTATAAACAATCTCAAGTGTTTAAGAATAGATGATATAACATGACAACTGTGTGTATGCATCAAGACGATATGCATACATGCTCAGATCTAGGCAATCAAAGGTGCATATAACAACAGGATTGATTGATGTAAAAAGCTTGATTAATTTGTTGGGTAAAATCTACCATATTTTTAATAACTATGTTAAAAGTATGGCACATTTTAATCAAATTGTTAAAGAATGAGAATAAAGGTAATGGTCCGTATTCACAAAGAATTTAGTCCTGGCTTAACTTTTAGTCCAGGACTAAGTCCTACTAGGAGGACCTCTAAGAAATCATCTTCTTTCCTATATTAGCTTTTTTCTGCTGAAAATACAAAGAGAAAGTACAGGTAGACACTCAGAGCTGAGAACTTGACCTATTTCAAATTGTTTCTCTTTTATATTCTGTTTAAATGACTTAGTCCTGGACTAAGAGTTAAGCCAGGACTAAGTTCTTTTGTGAATACGGGCCATTGTTTTTAGCTGCTGCTGTGTATCTATCATGTCATATCACACGGATGACAGCATTATTTTGAACAACTTAACCCCCTGGGCACTACCTGCCTATCTAAGCACTATTTTGATTGGTCACTTGGAAGGCGATATCGTGTACTGAGCAAATCGGAGATGCTGTAAGAATGGTGGTATGGGTGGTACACAAGGATTTGGCAGCACTATTTTGATTGGCTACTCAGAGGCTATATCAGTTATGTCCTGTAATGAGCGTCAATCAGACATATTGTTATTAATAGGTGTTAGTGCCAGGGGTTACCCAGGGGTTAAATTAGTGCCATCACATGATTGATCTGACATGGATAGATACAACAGAAGCAATAAAACATTTTCTTGTACTTACAGAGAAAAAAAATGCATGATTTTGACGCCGGGGGGGGCACTGTATTAAAAGTGGATTATGAGCGTGAACATGGACTTACAAAATGCACCCTAAACAAGTATTTCCACCGACTAAAAACATACACTAAACAAGTATTTTTGTCCGTTTTGGCTACACTAAAGAGGTATTTTTGTCACTTTTGCTACCCTAAACAATTAAGCAAGGCATTTTTTCGTTAATATACCCTTTATTACCTTGTTTTGCTTTACAATATTTTTCATATTTTTGATCTCTGCATAATTTGAGTATCACATACCCAAAACATATACATCACATTTTCGGGTTAAGAAAAAAAACCCCCCTTTTTTCCACATTTTGCTGTTTTTGACACCCTAATCAAGGTACGCGTGTACATCGCTTGTTTTCTTGTTCACGCATCATATCCACCTTTGAATACAAGTGCCCCCCTTTTTTTTTTTTTTTTTTTTTTTTTTTTTTTTTTTTTTTTTTTTTTTTTTTTTTTTTTTTTTTTTTTTAAACCAAGGCAATACCACTATTTTAAATGGAAGAACAAGTCCACATAAGGGTTCAATGGTTTCAATTCCTTGTAGAGAGAGTTGAGATTTAAAAACCTTTAGTGTCATTTTTGAAAAGATTTTTATTCAAGCGAATTTTCAACCTAATATTTCAATCCGTAAGGTTTAAATACAAGAAGATTGGACTGCCATTGCCCATTCAGAATAATCAAACAACCTGTTCAGCACAAAGAATGTACATAACATTGACAGGCTTAAGTGAATGTAGCAAACGGTGTACACAAATGTAGGAATACGTGGTACATAAACAGGAGAGTATCAACTTCAAAATGACATCAATATGCAGCGCATGATACTCAGTCAATATTACAAATTGAAACCAGGTAGGAAACAATGAAAGCACATAAATTTCCAAAGCTTTTTAAGAATATTTTAATATTAATTCTTAAACAGCTGTGAAAATGTAAGCAATTTCATTGGCTGATGCCCGGGTTCAATTCGACAATTGAACCCAGGTAGTACGCACTGCGTATTGATGTTATTTTTAGGTCGAAGTGCTCACGTCATACCACGTTTTGCTATGTTCGCACGCGCCTGCCAACGTTGTGTCTCGTTGCGTATGATCGTTGCGTTCAACAGGTTCGATTGTTGTCACTGGGTGGTGGCAGTCCTTTCTTGTTGTATTTAAGCCGTAAAGCATCGCGAAATTGGGTTAAAGATGACCTTAAGTGATAAAGCTGTTTAAGAATGAGAATAAAGGTATGATTTTGGGAACCGGTACTCTCTTTACGACGAATTGAACCCGGCGACACCATTATTTTTGCGTGTAAGAACTCGGCCTCCGGCCTCGTTCCACTTCAAATAATGGTATCGCCTTGGGTTCAATTCATCGGTATGAGAGTACCGGTTCCCCAAATCATACCTTTATTCTCTAAATTTATATTCTTACAAATGATTGAGTTAGGTAACTTTGCATCATCATTATTACACCGATTAAATTCCATTATTTGCTTTACAAAATGAAACAGGCTTACTGCACCCATTGGTTCATGTGCACTTTTTTTTTTTTTTTTTTTTTGAAAAGATTTTTAAATCAAGGAAATTTTCAACCTAAAGAATGTACACAACATTGACAGGTTTTAGTGAATGTAGCAAACAGTGTACACAAATGTAGGAATACATGGTACATAAACAAGAGAGTATCAACTTCAAAATATCATCAATATATATGCAGCGCATGATACTAGTACTCATTACAAATTGAAACCGGGTAGGAAACAATGAAAGCACATACATTTCCAAAGCTTTTTAAGAATATTTTAATATTGAATTTATATTCTCACAAATGATTGAGTTAGGTAACTTTGCATCATCATTATTACACCGATTAAATTCCATTATTTGCTTTACAAAATGAAACAGGCTTACTGCACCCATTGGTTCATGTGCACTTTATTCCACCATGCGTAATTTAACACATCACTGAATAAAGCGTGTAAACTGATGGGTGCAGTGAGCCCGTTTCAAATCGTTATGTTTCGCAAAGTATAATTAGCTCTAAAAAGCTGTAAATCAAAATCCCCGATTTTATACAGAAATTTACTTCATGTTGGAAGTATGTATTTTTATGTGTTGACAATATATGGCATAATTTACTTGCCTAATTAAGGTGGCAAGTTTGTCAATACTTGCCCAGTTAAGAAGTGTGCTATTTCTGTAAGAGCATATTTTGCCGTGTTAATGCAAGAAGGTTGTAAGTGCAATAGCTGCCATGTAGTACATCTGTGTGCTGCCATATGTATTAGGATGGCCCCAGGCCCGTAGCCAGGAATTTATGCGGGGAGGTGCGGATTTGCCAGAAGCGGACCTTTTGCGTACCAACAAACCAATTTTTTTCGGCTCAAGATCATGACATCATCACAGAAAACAGTACAATATTACTAGTACAATAACAACAGCAGTGCGTAATGCAATTAACCACTCGTTATTCAATCATATAACATGCAGCACAACCCTTACAACAACAGAATTTAGGCAAGCGGCAAACTTTAACATCACAAAGCGTACCTTCAAAATGACAAAGCTGACCTTCAACATCATAAAGCGGACGTTTGTCATTTTTTTTTGGGGGGGGGTGCATTGCACCCCCCTGGCTACTACATGGATGGCCCTTTTCTTTGAGTCAGTGGCTCTTGAAATGGATCTTTAGGTGACTGAAGAACCATGTCAAGTGCCACTGACCAAAGACTTGGCATAATAGTTTGATGGAAATTTGACAAATAGCAGCTATTTTACTTATGACCTTCTTGCATTCACACGACAATTTGACTAGTTTAAAGTAATGAAATTTTATGGGGCTTGGATTTTGATACTCGCTCGTGTCTGGATTTACAAATGGGAGCGACGTTGACCTTTTCATTCAAACAATTTCTAGTGTTTAGCTAAGTTAAGTCGCCAACAGTTCATAGATGAGATAACTCTCTCCACGACCTTTCATTCACACGTAAATCCATATATGGACATGTGTCAAAATCAAGCCTGGAACTTTTGCAACCAGGGCCGTAGCCAGGGGGTGCGGGGGGTGCGATGTACCACCCAAATCTCCAAAATTCCAAAAAGGTCCACAAAAATGTGTGCGAGCGAAGCGAGCTAGAAAAAAATAGGGGTTTTAGGCTTTTTTTGGTCACAAAAGGGCAAAATTTGGGCAAAAAGGTCCTCTTTTGCCAAATTTACGCCCCCTCTTTTGTGAAAAGGTCCACATTTTGGGAAAAAGGTCCACTTTTGAAAAAATCCACACACCCCATAAAAAATCCTGGCTGCGGGCCTGTTTGCAACATCAATTTTCTTATGTATTTTAGTAAATTTTATTTTTGTTTAAATCTATTCTTGCTTGTATCCTAGTGTCACAATTCCTGCCTTTAGACTCAGTGAATCAAATCATCTCATATGTGATGTGATCCAAGTTAAATGACCCATTTGTCTAATAAAATTGGATGAATTGAGTGTGATACACAAAGATATTGGACGAGTTGTGAGTTTCAAAAATGTGATGCGATCTGGGAAAACCCGCCACATGGTGCAAAATTTATATTTTGAGTTTTGACTATCATTGCAATGTTTGAAATATAAAGTTTCCATAACTTTTTACTTCTTTCTTCTATGATACACATATCAAAAGTTATGCCTTAGACAATCTGACAAAAAATAAAGTACAACATAACAGATTTTAAGGTATTTTCTCTATTTTTTCAAAACTGTCCTGTGCAACATGTGGCACGTTTTCCCAGATCACATCACAAGTATTGTGCAAGACGAAGTCGAGCACAATAGTTAGGAAACTCAGAGCGAGTCCAATATCTTTGTGTATCATACGAAAAAATTCATCCAATTTTATAATTATTATGTTTTAAGAATCTTACCGATTAAAATAACCACCCTTGTCAAGCTTCAACGTAGTCATGCCATGGCTAATACTTCTTCAGTGCATCGGCCAACTGCTGTTTTGTCGAAGTTTTAAAAATCTGTCAGGAAGCCTTTCAATGCCAAATAATATTTGAAATCTCTGAGTCAGGACTTAATCACTCTACCAAGACTAAAAAAGCCCAATTAGGCAAATGAACTCAAATGTGGCACAGTGGATTAGACACAGGTGGGTCAGTGTGCTGTATACTTTTTGGACAGGGTTATGAATATTAATGAGCTTCATTTGATATTTTGAAAAGAAAGAAAATCATTAATCAACTCTTGCAGACCTAAACCGAAATAGTCAATTAACTTCAACGTGTCATGATTAGAACTTATGATGAATGAGCTGTATAATTTTTGATAGATATGAATATTAATTACTCATTTGCATATTTTCAATAAATGATGATAACCCACAGTTGTGGGGCCATCTAGTATGCATGGGTACCCATAATTTTGTTTAGAGCTAATAAGCTTTTGCATGTCCCTACTTAGATCAGTTGCAAAATTGTGCTGTGCCTCTGGTTGATTGAAATGTTTTAAAAATGAGGACAATTTTGGCTGGGGTCATTTCAACAGCTTGTGTAATGATGCACAGAGAAAATTTAATTAAATCAGCCCCCCTTGAGCTATTTCTACGTTGTTGATGAAAGCTAAAGGAGCTGGGTGGTTGACACATTCCTTCATGCTTCATATTACTTGTAAATCTCAGAACTTTTGACATTTTGTAGGTATGGAGTCTCAATTGAAATATGTAAAAAAAAGAAGCAATCATGCCCAAAGTTAATATTTTGTCACAAAGGAAGGATAAAAGGGGAAAAAACTACTGAAAGTGCATGTTGAGGTTATCCTGACTTTGCAACAGATAGTAGGCCTAACTCATAATTGACATCCCACAATACAAATACTACAAGGTCAGTACTTTGAAGTTATGTTGGGTCAACTCTGCCCTGAAAACTTTGCTCTTGTTAAAGTGAGTATTACAAGAAGGTATCAGAACCCCGACCCCAAAACCAGGACCTAACAAACCAAAAGTCATTAGCTTAAAGGGACACAGGTCGGATCATTACTGCTTCGTCCCCAGAACCCCATGATTTTACTGGAAGTGGTCCAAAGTTGGGGATCAAAAGAAAGCATTTTTCGCATTGACCTTGAAAATTTAGAACTAAAGGATGGTCGGTTGTATTTGTGAGTGAACATGGGTCCCACTTTGGTCGACCAGTATCAATTTTAAATAGTACCCAGTGGCGTATCCGTCGAAAAGTGGGAGGAGCTATGGAAACACAATGTGCATTTTCAACCGTCTCAGGAAATTTGACCAATTTTCAGCCGTAAATTTGGGCAAATTAAAAGTAAAATCAGTTGATCTTTGCACGCTTAAGCCCATTAGTCAAGTTCAGCTTATTTGGAGAAATCACCCAGGGACTTAAAATTTGCTGGCGGGATGACTCAAGAATTTTGCCCCCTCTGGATCAACGGCCTGGCACGCACGCAGTTCTCTATGGGGATTACAAATCAAATTTTTAGCTCTCACATCAAAAGAACTTTATATGTACTAAAAATCAGGTCATCCCATTAAGTTATGGTCCTAAAAACATAATTGAGATATTTTAAAGGGACATTCTGATCACATCCATTATAATCCAAGATGGTGCCAAAATGGCTACCAAATAGGCAAATTAAAGGAAAAGGGGGGTATTTAATATCAAACATGAATAAAATTGGTTAAAATTAAAATCAAAATAGTTGCCGGTCAAACTGATGGGGGGAGTGAACACTAATTTACCCATCGGATATCTCCACGTACCTTCAGTAGCTCTGTCAGAAAGAAAAAGGTTGTATTCAGGTCAAACAGCCGCGGTTTCCATTTAGGTGCTTTCCCCTTCTGTCTATCGACCCCTCCCCTGCCCGCCCATTCAGGATCATAATTTCGCAGACGAGGGACTTCGGTATTTGTCTATCTTGATGATTTGGACCTTTACAGCCACCTTGCTGAGCTACAGAACATTCCAGGGAGGTTTGAGGAGTAACCTTGGATTTCTATCAAATGCAAAACCAAGTGGACCCTTCCCAGTTGCACAGATAAATGGGAGTGGTATAGTAGATTTCAGACAGGGGACCGCATTAGTCTGAGACCCCCCCCCCCCCAGCGAAGCATCTGCCAGGACAATGTCCAATCTGGAAGGTGCTGTGCTGCAAGGGGACCTCACATTATGGCACAGAGCAGCAGGAGGCTTGTTCTGCCCCTCTTAAGCTAGGAGATGACAGTTCTGTTGTTGTAGCGCACTAACAGGGTGTGCCAGTGAGCAGTGTCACAGTAAACAGCATGCCAGAAAATTACGGCCAAAGTTCCAGTGCGTGATGTGGCTTGATGGGCCTGCGTCCACTGCCTTGACATCCCTCATGAACCCAGGGCGGTATAGGCCGAGAAGGTGAATTTAGATTTGTTTCATGTGAGCTGCACAGGGATAATGTGTTGTTAAGTGGCTGCCAGTCTCCAAAAAAACGGGCGTCACAACCAGGGGGTGCTTGACTTGGCCATTATCATGGATATTTGTTACAATGTGGCCAGTCCTTGACTCTCTATAGGAATTGGGGGTTAGCTCTTCCAAGGTCTGGGTTCCTAGCAACACTCCGGCTGCATGCGGATCTGTTTGCATCTGTTTAGAACAACTCCAAGGTATTTACATAGGGTGTGGATGAGAAGGACGGTGATGGAAAGGGCTGTATGTTTCGTTTTCAGTTCAGTATCCGAAGAGTAGATTTATTCAAGTAAACAAGGCCAACGGCCCATTTAACATATTACAAAAATCTACACATGTAAAGACAAAAGGTTATAGTTAAAATTTTTCCAAATTTCATATCTTATTTCAATGCATAATGGATAAATTTGCCATGGCAACAAACGATTTTATCTTTGTTGTAATACAATAATATAGGCTTCTTGGAAGATGCTGTTGTGCCAGGTGATAACAGGCCGGAAAATATTCTTACTCTAAGTCACGAAGAAAGCACACACGAAGGGAAGTGAAAATTATCTTCAACTTCACCACTAGTACAAAGTTGACCAACTCTATCATCAAAAGCAGTATCGTCTCTCGGCCTGTTTCCACCCGCAACAATGACTTGAAACATCTAAGTTGAGCTAAGCTAATGAACTTTTCCAACGGTGATTCCTTTAAACACAGTGAGGTACACTCAACATACGTAAGTCTTAAATGGCTGTAGTAATAAGTCTGTGTTTGATTGAATATCCGCTATCCATCTTGATGCGAAAGGTCTTTAACCCTTGCTTAAAAAGATCAATTAAAATACGGTCTGCATCACAACCTCCTGAGCTAACAAGATAGCCAAAACCAAAAACTAAAAAGAATATTTCAGAGGTGGCCCAGGGGGTCTTTCCATTCTCATCCAAGATTATACAATAAATGATATGCGTTTTTAGAATATCTATTTCCATGAGTTGAGAAATTTTAAGCCAAATTTGGATTAAAACCGATGTCAATTGATATGCAATAAACGGTGTTCTACCAGAGTCGCCGAGTACAGCACTATTTGGACTAGAGTAATTAACTCCCAAGAAAAACTGCAATGCTTTGTATGCACACGTTCACTAACATGATATTGACCATGACCCCACAGTTCAGACCCATATAATAAAATTGGCAAAAAAAATGTTGCATTCAAAAAATTTCAAAAATGAGTTATAGGGCAAACCATTTAATTTATAAGACACTCTTTTAAGTTGGGAGATATATAGCATTTTGTTGCTTGTTTAGCTAATGTACTGGTGGCTTTTACCCATGAATTTCCTGTCGAGAAGTTCAATGCCTAAATATTTTTAACTGCTAACTGTTTCTAGACGGTGACCGTCAAAAAACCATCGTTCAGCTCGTGCAATTCGACACATTTCCTGAAGACACCACATTGTGTTTTTGTGATGTTAACTCGTAGCCCCCCATTCATTACAGAAAAACGTCCAAGAACGAAGATATGTTTTTGAAGATCACCGACGGATCCGACTAAGTACAATATCATCAGCAAAAAAATAGCGTCAATTTCTACACAGAAATAAGATGGATTACTCTCCCTCCTTCCACATCAGCCATTATTCTAAAAATTGAAATAAAAAAATGAGAAAAATTGTGGGCTTAAAATATCACCTGTCTTAGACCGATATTACATGAAATAACCAGTACCCTGATTTGATCTATTCTAACACATGCTATCTATTTTACTATACATATTATTATGCAATCCGAAAATTTACCTTGAATACCAGATTGAACAAAACGTTAAAAACAGTTTACTCAATGGGGACAGTGTCGAAAGCACGGCTAAAATCAACAAATAGGCAATACAATTGCGTCTCTCGAAAACTTTTTTTGAATTATTGCTGAAGTACAAAAGCATTATCGATCGATTAGGACTATACCTTTCCTAAAACCTGCTTGGACTTCTGGATAACAAAATAATTTTCACACCAAAATACTTCAATCTCTGGGTCAAAAAACTGTAAAAAATTTTACACATAATGATTTATAAGAATATACCAGGTATTTCTCACATGCATCTAACACTACCTTTTTAAACAAGGGAACAATAAATAGAGAACCCAATTTCTGGAAAAGCGGCATGATCAAAAATAAAATTAAACACACGACATAGATATGAGGCCCAGAAGACATAATATCAATTAGACTCTTTAAAGTATCTCACTTACATATAATCCATCCGGACCAAATGCCTTCCTTGATTTCAAATTCAATTGACAGAACGTATTTCATTATGAGAAATAGGATCGTTTAAGGAATCCGATTGATCATTGGTTAGAACAATGTCATCATTACGCCCAAATACTAATATCTATGTGGTCTGCATTGTCAATACAGAGAGAGAGACTGAAATATTCAAACCATTCACTCGAGGTAATACGGTACATGTTGACCTACATTTACCTAAGTGATTTCTGATGAATTGCATGCCAAAACGATTTGGAGTCAGTACATTCTTTGATTAAGATGTCTTTCAGATTAACAGTAAGATGGCTTTTTTCGTATACACAACTGTTTAATACTCCCGGCTACCCCATTGTTGATAAGCTCAAAAATTATTAAAGAGTTAACGCGCCTGAACTTTCTCAAAAGTCGCATCATCTCGGATCTTTTTAACTTTACAATCATCGTCAAACAGCAATCATGATCTTTTTGCTCAGTGTAATGGTTTAATCGAACTTCATCGAATTTGCACCACGCACACCCAAAATATGCAAAGTTCACCACACAAACATCAATATCAGCATAATTTGAGCTCAATATCACATGCATTATCAAGTTTACGCTTAGTTTCAGATGATTGAATTTTTGTCCGAAAATCAGTGAGTTTTGCGGGCATGCAACAGATATTTAACAAATGTTTGTTTCAGATCAGATACATTAAGGCTATGATTCATGGCAATGTTAAGCTACTTCTTTTAATCTCCTAAATCAAAGGCATATGATCAGATTCTACTCGATTTTCCACTTGGAAATTACAAAACATGTCAAAAAAATAGAGGAAGAAACGATGAGGTAATCGACAACACTAGCACCACTTGAACCTATCTAAATGTGAACTCGCCATTTTTAATTCCATCCACTCTACCATTAACAATATGAATTTATGACTTGCACATTCATGTAACAGATTTCTACATTTAAATTTGATCTTTACTTTTCTTTCGAATTTCTAGTTGAGCAAAAGCATCTATTTCAAAAGGTTCATCCGAAAAAATATAAGTGAGTAGATCCTCAAAATAATCTGGATCAGTGGGTACGGGAATTAAAATCACAGTGATAAACAATATCAGCATTTGGATAACTTGCCTCTAAAGACTATATGTATTCATTAGCATTTCAATAGGATTATTTTTCAGACATTTAAAAGGACAAAAGATTGACTGTCAGGGAAAATACAGAGTAGCAAAAATTATATCGTTTTCTCTAAACCACACAGGTGTTATCAAGAAGAAGAAGACACCAGTTTAATTCACGGTGCAACGTTTTTACAGATCACTAAGCTCAGATTTGACCAAACGCATAACACCACTGCAAGACGTACTGTTTACGTTTTGGGCTAACAGCTGTGTATGCCACGTAGTTAACAAACTTATCACAAAATTCGTGAGCGACTTTGCCAGTCTATGTGAGAAGCACTAAAATCAAATTGCATACAGTATTTCATAAAATCAGGAAGTATTTAGACCTATCCATTAATTCCAAGACAAAAATTATAGCTTGTTTGCAATACAAGGTTTTTTGGGCTGCCGACCCCTATTTAGGAGAACATCATTTAGAGTCTCATCATACACCCAAATCATGTGACCATGGTGATCGATTGTGTAAGTTTCTTTTATATAAATATAAGCTCTAGCTACCTGGTGGAACAACTCGCGCTCTTTTCCCGAACTTCTTGAATATTCTGTATTCTTACAAAAAATCTTCATGAACAAATATATACTGAACCTTTCAAAATTCTGGTCTTTTCCAAACCTTTTGTTTTGTCTTTATGTATGAACATGGCTAATAATTGGGACACACCATGACTTTAGGTCCATTTGCAATTCTATGAACTCGCTCAAACTCAATTGTTTCACCAAGTACACCCATATCTTTTGTGAGAATATTTTTCACTTTCTCCTCAGATGATTGCCAAGACTCATTAGGTGGACCCTCAATACTTCAAAAATCAAGTTATTAGTTATTCCTTCTAGAACGATCCTCCTGTTCATCTAATTGAGTTTGCAATAAGATACGAATAGTTATGTGCTTTCAAGACATTCCACGAGTTGGCTGGCAGACTATTGTCAACCTGGTCAATTTTGAGAAGTTTGATCTTTACCTGCTGTCTCTGATCGTCAGTCTTGTCCAGGTGAATTTAAAGAGCACCAGACGCTTATCCACAGAGGCCCAACCTTTTGTCAATGTCATCCAGACGGCTCAAAATATGATCCAGTTTTTGATCCACAGATAATGTATTTCCATCCATTGGTCATGGGTTCAGTTCTACATCATTGGATACTGCACAGCTGGTAATAAATGGCGACGTCATAGGGTTGGTACCACATACCGTAGCCTTATACCATCAACAAGACAATGTAGGTTCAGGACGGCATTCAAAAGTGATAGAATATCCGTTGATATTCACTTCCTAGGGCATCGGCATAACAGGTGGGAAAACGATGCGGCAAAAATTCCAGGATGAAACCATCGCAATAAGTCAATAACAAGTAGAAAGCTACTTTACCCGACATCGCTGATATAAAGTTAGGTCTACTGCAGTTGGAATCGGCGCCCATAACATAACTTCTTGCATCGACGGGGTTTACGATGAGAAAAAAAATCACAATTCTCACCCTCCATAACGCCAAATCTACACCCATAGTGAAAATATACTTGCTAGCAACTTCAATAAGTCTGTACAGCAGCCACAATGATAGTATATGAATTTATGAATTTGGTGATGATTTACAGTGGTTTTGTTTGATATTTGTGTAAAACCGTACTCACAATGTGGGTTGCCAGATGGCGGATTGGTCAAACATAATAGATGTGATTTTTGACAGAGGGCTAGGGAACCCAGGTGTCCCCGTCAAAACAGTGCCTGGTTTGGATGCTAGTTGCCAATTGAGGCCAATGCAGCCTGGGTTTCCATCCTTCCCTGAAATCCTAGTCAAGATCCAGGTCCTCTACCCCACCCCCCCCAACCGGCATAGTGCCCCCAGCTTCGTCAAGAAGCTCCCGATGCAGCCTGTCCATGCTCTTCGCCTGACTGCCTGGCTATGAGCTGGACGTGCTGCCACTCTCCACTGCAAATTGGCAAGTGAGATTTCAATCAGAACATTCTTATAATAGAGACTACCCCCCCGCTTCTAACAGTGGTGTTCCAACCCATGAGGGGAATCTACTGCACGATACCATGGAAAGCAAATGTAGGCTGTATATAGCAGACTTTTCCTTGATTGAGATTTGAGGTGGGTGCTCTTCTAGGAATGCCCAGGCATATCGAAACTGACCGTGCTGCTTTACACCAGGCCTGAAGAGATGCTATGACCATCTTCGGTCCTATGCCCTCATTAAGGAATGCTGACGAGAGACAGGGGCGGATTTAGGGAGGGGCGCGCGCCTCCCGGTATCGGCAAAAGATGCACAAAAGCAGCCCATTTTGGACAATTACAGGTTCAGCCTTCAGCCCCTGGTAATGTTTGAGTTTTGCAATTCTGATCCACCATGAGAGGACCTCTGGTGAGGTCGTGGTTCCAAAGCAAAGGGAGAGCCATGATTCTCCTCGTGCTCTAACACCACTGGCTGAGCCCATGAGAAATGGTATGTTGGACGGCCAAAAGTACGATTTTTTTTTGTGGCGGGGCCTGTGACAGAAGGTGTTAGGCGTCCGGTGCATGTGACGCAGGG
>JAMKCH010012521.1:0-91858 GCA_023653785.1 Ophioderma brevispina | reverse complement strand
AGTCAGTCTGTGGTACGTTCGATATGAGTAAGAGTGCCCTCCTACTGTTAAGCTTTGTTGAAACAAACTAAGCACCCGGAAGTTGATGCTGTTTTGAATGTGCTGTTGCTGTTAGGTGGCAGGTCCCACCCTTGCCCCAATTAAATATGAATTAGAATCCATTTTATTGAAATTCTTTCTCTCTCTTTCGATAACGTCTAGCCGACACATCTTAAAGTCCACAGAGATGAGCTTTAGTGAGAACCTAGAATAACTGGGATGTTTTTCAAATTTACATCTATTGCGATGTGAATCAGAGCAGATATAGGGCACTCTGAAACCTTAAGCCAATTACAGTGTATATCTGTTGTGATACAATCCCAGGTTGAATACTGGCTCTGATAAAGCTCATTACATAGTGTCATGCCGCATGCCGCTCAGCGGCAAATTGCTTGGATATACCGCTCTGCAGGATTGAGCTATTATAGTCAAGCTGCCTATCGCTTGGAACTTACGGTAAGTGAGGCTGGACCGCTCCGAAGTTGAATCAAGCTCAACTCCAAGGGATTTGCCAGCTGGGGCAATGCGGCAGACAAGGCGGCCGGGAGGAGTTGGATTTATGGCTTGATGCTTGCCGCTTGGGTCACCGCAAGCAATTATGACATTTTTGGTAGTGACATCATAAAATTTAATCATCAGGAGCGGCAAAAGCGGTAAGCGGCATGACCACTATGCAATGACCTAAGCACCCAAAGCTCAACCCTGATATGCAAAGCAACTTGTTACACATTTAAATGAATACTGATAACAGATACCCTGTTTTATTTGGCATATTCAGGAAATAGAATAAGAATACAAAGGAAAAAAACTGAATTACATGTTGTAGGGTTATACAAATTTGTATGTTGCTACAAACGCAGCACTCAGGGGCTGAGAGCATCCTAGTGTGGATATTGAAGTGCTTACTGTGGAACACCCCGTACATACCAAAAACAACAAACCAAGTCTTAAAGAAAATAATGTGGTGGATGAAGATTAGACAGATCACTTTGAGGAATGCAAACAATTTTTTTCAACAGTTTGACGACTTTTGAATTAACTGTTAATTATCTTTATTTTTAAAAGTTCAAACTAGCTCTACAAAATGGAGATATATGTGGTGCTTTACATGAGAAAGGAAATGGATTTAGGCTGAATTTTATATTGACATTATAGGTGTATCAAAATTGATACTATTACGGATAAATCCAGGGCATCCCAAAGATGATTTGAAGACCCCCTGTACGTTTATGGGAGATACGGGAGATTAGTCTTCAGATAAGAAAACCCCACTCTCCTTATCAGGACATTTACAAATACTGTACAAACCAAGATATCAGTTGATGATTGGGCCTGCACAACAATCATTGCATCTAACTCAACACCAGAGCCATAATATTGAGAGGCCTTTAGTCTTGCTGGCAAGACCCCATGATGAAGAGTTGTTATACTCAAATAAGGACTTTATACAGCTGCAGCTATGTACAAAGATTTCCAAAATGAAGAGTTTTGGCCCTTTTTTTACCTTCAAGAATGCTGACTTAATGGAAATCAAGCTGAATTCTTTAGAACAGGGCGCGCCGATTTTGCACTGTGGATATAAAGGTGTATTGGTGATCTCGCCCACCTCATTTTTTTGTTAATGGTTCACAAGATGATTAATGCACGAAAAAGGGGTTATTTCCAAAATTTAAGTTAATTCTGAAAGCGTGTTTTGATGTTTATTGAGTAAATGTGGTATCGTTGCCCCATAAGGCTCCTGTGTTGTAATTTTGTCATTTGTAAGGAATGACAATGGACAAAACTTACAACATTTCTTTTAGAGTAGATCAAATTGTCAAGCAAATTAAGGCAACACATTACTTATACTTATGCCAATGGTTTGGATGGTAATAATCATCTCAAATTTTAGGCAAGTTGGGGGAGGAGGCTGTGGATCACGAACCTGCCCAATTACATATGTTAAGGCACCAGCCATTATTCAAAATATTTTAAAATGATTAACCCTGGTAATACTATAAGGAATGCTAATTCAAATTCATAATAAGGCAAATTATCCAGTTAGAAATAATAAAGAATATTTCTACAACTGGTTAAAAAAGTAATTAGGTTATGACAAAATCTTGCCCATGGTTTCTATGACATAATTAACATATATTACAATAAATAGGTAATTAAAGGCTGACTCAGAGATTTCCCGAGGAGGGCGCCTTCATTTTTCAAACAAATTGTGTTTTTTGCATATACATAATGCTTGTCCATATACTAAACACTGTGTGAAAACAGCTAAGCTCAAATCGAAGTCCTTCATATAGAAAATCACAACTTTGTTATAAAATTCCGGATCCAGGATTTTTGTTATACACAGTATCCTATGGTATGCAGTACTATACATAAATGTTTACTGCAAAAATCCGATTCATCTCAGACTTTGGAATTGAGCATTTTAGGCGACTATCTTAGTTCTAATTGACTACTTTTATTACACAAAATTTTATATTTTGAAATCTCTGAATCAGCCTTAATATGCTAACATATACAATATATTTCTGCTTAGAAATAACTATTTCCAATAATTAACCGCTGGTGATATATTCTTTGAAGTTCTTGGACTGGGACTGAAGTGTTATCTATCCTTGTATATCATTCCTCATTAGTTAAAACTCTAGTCGATCCAAGCCAATGAGAGACATCCGCAAAAGCACATATATTGAGCTTAAAGTAGGTTTGGTCGCACGAAGACAAGCGAACATTTTTTTAGTCTTATGGGATATGGCCGACGAAGTAGTGTAATTCACCTACACACATGATTCTTTCAAGTATATTTTATATTGACTACCCCCCGACCCAAAATGAATATAATATTTGCTCTCACACTAGCTTGGATTCAACAAATATTGGTCTATTTCAGGTTAATTCTCTGCTTTGTGGAGAAAAATGACTGCACTTATCCAAAAGACTTAATATGGGAACATCTCATTAATTATAAAAAAAAATTCTATAAGCAAAATGATGGAAATGCAACCAGATTGTTTTTAAAAGTCTCTCTTAACACTTGACATATGGTGTGTATATTAATTTACATGATAAACATTTTTGTGGTTTTTTGGGTGCATTGTGTTTTGACCATTACCAGAAAAATATCACAAAGTTGAAACAGATTGGAAATCTATTTTTGTTAAAGGTGCATTTCGTGATTCCAGCACCTTCTCCGTTTTATTCATGGTTCACTAGATATCCTTGAGAAAACCTTATTCACAAAATTTGAGTTGATCCCGATCCCATAGGCCACTGTACTGTAATTTCTGTCCGTTTATGGACAGAAAATACAAAATTGTGAATTTCTTACAGATGCGACCAAATTTGCAAGTAAGATTTGGTACACATGGATTACTAAGGCTAACGGTGATATAAAAATCTCAATTTTTTTTAGGCAAGTCATGGGGGACGAGGTTGTGGATCACGAAATGCCCCTTTAACACACCAATACCGTAATAACATAATCTTGCTTCAACAATAGATTGAGGGCCATTATTCTATCATTCAAATGTCATCGCTGATGCATTAATTTTTTTCTAATAAGTTCAATTGTGTGTGTAAATTTTAAAGCAAAAAGTAAAATTTGTCCAATTCAAATCAATTTCACAACTGAAATATGTAATGCAAACTGGGAAACCCGTCTGATGTTTCAAGACTGCCTGTCTGTCAGTTTAGAGTTCTTTGGCAGTTTAATTTGTATGGATTATAATGTGGCATTCATTACTGTTCCGTGACTGTTGCAGGTGGCTCAAACAAAGGATACAATGCCAGTAGGCAGGCATTCTTGAAACCGACCAAGCCGGTTTTCCAGATTACATCACATATTTATTATCAAAATCATGTTTTACATATACAACAAACTAAGTACATGAGATGTATGGCAGAGATACACTGACATATCAAATGGGTTGGTGATTAGATCACATAGAATCACAAGTTTACAAACAACTTGCAGTTGCCTTGCTTTGTGCAGAAATTAATTTGCCCTTCCACCTCTTATAACTACAATGACTGTCTTTTAGACCAGTTTCTTTAAATTAAATCTTAAAAAAAGCTAACAATCAAAATACACACCTTGTTCCTTTTGCACTATTTAGGCCCCGAAAAAGTTTGTCTTAGAAGATTTTTTTTTTTGGGGGGGTTCTTTTGTTTAGTTTAAAAAAGGCTATGCAAATTGCATTTTTACCACTTTTTGTTTTGGTTTTAGCCACATTGCAGCTAACTTTCTTTTATTTCTCATGACTGGGAAAAAATTTGCCAAATTGCAAATTTTGAAAGCTATGCACAAGATCTTCAGTGACAAACATTTTTTTGCATTAAAGTTTACGAAACACACATTTTTCTGTACAAGCAGAAAGTCAGAAAGTCAGTAACGAATATTCATTTTTTGTAATCATTATCATAAGCATACAAACCATTAACTCGGGAGCTAGCACACATCTGTAACACATTTTGAGTACAAAAGGTTTGAGTGATTAAATCTGTGTACAGCCTGAAAGGGACTCCAATGTTGATAATGGGGCTTGACCTTTTTGTCCCTTTGTTAACTAAGCATTTAAGAGAGTCAACTATTCCTTACATTAATCCTATGAGCTCCACCAATAATTTGCACCACTTTCGAGCTCCACCAATATTTTGCACCACTTTTATCCAAATCAGAGCAATTTTAAAATTTGACCCCTGCACAACTGAAATTGACCCTTTTTATTTGTTTTTTGTTGTTTTTAACCAGTAACTTCAAAGGAAACATTGGCAAAGGAGATATTTTGAAGCATTTTTAATGACTTCCAGATGACCTTTGAGGTTAAATCCTGAACACCACTTAAAAGCACTATCAGTAATTAGCAATGTCAGAAAATTGAACAAAATCAAAAATCAGATTTTTGTATGTTTGTAATGAGTATAGGTTTCTTAACATACCCTATAAGTTATAAGACCAAAAGCAACCTGATAAGGACAAAATCAGACATTTTAGTCATTACTGTCCATACGGACACGTACTACAACATGTAATTGAATGGAGCTTCATAATTATCTTTGAACACTGCAGTTTTTGTCTTTTTCTGTCAATTATTCAGTTCGAAGAAATAACTTTTGTGAATTCTACAAACTTATCATTCACTCTTAAAGCTATTCCTGCAAATATCAAATATTTTGATTCTTTCGGTTGGATAGTGTCTTTAAGCCCCCATCTGACTCAAGACTGCAGGATTATTATCAGCAATCATAGTAAATATCAACCAATTTCTGTGAAAGAGACAACTATTTCTCTTGGATTTGGTGGAAATATTACCAATTTTGACATTTTTGGAAAACAATTGTGAAAAAATGTGTCCAAATGCTTCATATTTGAAAGTTGCCAAATAAAGTGCATTCTGTTGTACTATCATTTTGCAGTTAATTGGGTAAAATTAGATCTAAATAAGTAGGCAAACATGGATACGGAGATAATTAAGATGCAAATATGAATATGGAAAAAGATGGAAAAATGGGGAAAGGGGGATACAGTGCCCATCCCAGTGTATTTAACTCCAGATGTTTACTCTCTGTATAATTAGATGATTATGGGCATACAGTTTGACTGATTTATGGTTTGTAGGTCTTTGATAACAAAGACAATTAGCAGAACTGTTTCTAACACTAGTATAATTTATCTATGTTACACAACAAAGTAGCACTTTTATATTAAAAAGAATTATTACAAATAGGTGGAATATATGAGTACTCAAGTGCAAAAGTAGGGTTACCCAAAACTGCATAGTCACCTGCCACCAAAAAATACAAATTTTGCATGGATTTTCATCTCTATTATATAGTAATTAGAAAGTTATAATAATAACAATTAAAACTATGAAGTATATTAATTGAGTGTAATATATAATCATTGTTAATATAATAGTATCTTTCAATAAACTACTACCCTTTGTGTAAAATATTTGCTAGTGAATACATAATAATTTGGTACATTTAGTGGAATGACATTGTGGCGATTACTGTAATGGTACATGAATAAAGGCAGACTATTGATTAAGTGGCCTATAGATTATACTCAAAGGCAGAAAAGCACACTACCAATTATACAATTTTAAGTATTGGGAAGTGATCAATATATTACATGTTGTCAATTCTGGAGGGACTTTTTATGTGGAATGTGAAGACAAGCGTGATATTACTTTACTGTACATTAAATATAGAGAGCATTTTCAAATATGTAACAATATGCACTTTAGAACAATGTACATGTACATTATTTTGTGCGCATGTACATTGTACAGGTACAATGCTTTGCAAAATCCTTTCAAAATCAGTGTGGCTTGTGGTATGCTTTTAGAACAGATTTTGGGAACACATGTGTATGTTAGATGCTTGAAAATACACTCCTCTTTATTTAAAGTGTTGCTAACTTTTGATACATAAGGTTAGTTAATTTTGTTAACATCAAAGTGGTGCTAATGGTGAATTCAAGATTCTCCTCTTCTCCCAAATATTTGTGTTGCTTGGTCCTGTGTGTTGTGACTGCTAATAACTCAGCAGAACTCTTCATTATCTGAAAATTCACTGCGTAAAGGAGAACAAAACAAAAAAATGTTAAGTTTGAATCTTTTATCCCCTGGAACGACATAAAAATGGGTTTCATTGATTATGGTATGGGGCCAAAAGGCTCTTATTTAGAGAATAAAGGTATGATTTTGGAAACCGGTACTCTCTTTACGACGAATTGAACCCAAGGCGATACCATTATTTTAAGTGGAAGAACGAGGCCGGAGGCCGAGTTCTTCCACGCAAAAATAATGGTGTCGCCGGGTTCAATTCGTCGTAAAGAGAGTACCGGTTCCCAAAATCATACCTTTATTCTCATCTTAACAGTTTATAATTAAGGTCATCTTTAACCCAATTTGATTATTTTTGAATAAAACATTAAAAAAAAAAAAAAAAGAACTGCCACCACCCAGTGAAAAATCTTACAACCCGTTGAACGCAACGATCATACGCAACGAGGCGCAACGTAGGCAGGCGTGCGCGAAAAGTAGCAAAACGTGGTATGACGCGAGCGTTTCAACCTAAAAATAACTTCAATACGCAGTGCGTACGACCTGGGTTCAATTAAACGAATTAAACCCGAGCATCAACCAATGAAATTGCTTACATTTTCACAGCTGTTTAAGAATGATGATTAAAGCCTCAAAGGGAGTACCAAAAAGGACCCGATGGATAGGATGTTAGCATCAAATACTTTGTCTAATACAAATTATGGAGTAATCAATATCTCCTATACAAGACTCCCAATTAATGCTTGTGTTCTTCAACAATTATAACAAGCACATTGTATCTGTGTAAGAGATAATACCGCTGCATTTTTATTTTATTGCAGCTTTGACTATGACTTAACTAGGAGCATATATGTGCTTTGCAGCATTAAGGTGTGTGGATACTGTGTACCTCACTACCCAGTTTACTCCATACTCGTAGAGGTAACGATAGGGTTCAGGTCAGGGGTACATTTGGAGGTAAGGGTATGGCATTAGGTCTAGAATGTAATTAAAGAATGGGTTTAGCCAATTGACAACCTTACCCCCCCCCCCCCCCTTTACTCCATTAAAAGTGAGATTTTAGTATCATTAGTTCATATTTTTCTCATTACTCCAGTGGAAATTTTAGGCCCAGGAAATGTTTCCTTTCAATGTTATGAAATAATCTCTCCAAATGTGGTATACCACATTTATTAACACACACACACACACTCTCCTATGGGACAATTTTGCACATTTTCTTCTACTATCTAAATGGCTGGACTGATTTAACTTAAAATTGGTAATCAAACCTTTTTGGTGATATGCTTCCATGTGTGGAAGAAAACATGAAAATCGGACCATCATCAGGTTAAGGGTTAATGTTAAGATTATGGTACAGCTAAACTTAAGGGCTCTGGTTTGGTTAGAAGTTTGCATTAGCTCAAATGCTCAGCTGCTGGAGTAAAGGGCTGTATCTTAGTAGGGGGGGGTGTTATTTTGCAAATTTTGACTTTTTAATGTGAGGCCCCCCTCAAAATATGGTATCCCCAATACAGATCAAGAATATAAAAGATTTTTTTTCAAAAAAAGTTGCATAACCCCCTGTACATGCCCCTTGAAAATTTTGATGACAAGGTTTCAGAATTCGACAGGTTTCATGTAGCAGACGACATTTATTGGTATTGTGAGTGCAGGAATGCCTACATATGAAGCAATTTACCCATGCAATTTGAATATGTAGGTGTCTAACAGTACCAGGAGCTAATTGTGTATTATTTAATTTGTTATTTGGTCAAATATTAATTGATTAATTAGTCAATTAAGTAATTAATTACCAATTAATTGTTTATTTTACCAATCTAAACAAATTTGAACTTCCAGCCTTGACAGTGAGGCTCTTAACTTTGTGATCTGCATTCCTATTTTAAGATTCAAGATACATTTAACAAAGTTGATGTGTGGTGATGACTAATGAAAATTAATTGGTTCACAACTATATTTGTTGTCATAGTATGACAGTGATCTTTTCAATGTTCTTCTATTTCCCCTTTCAGATTTCAAGACCCATCTAGATATAGCTTTAAAGATTCAAGATTCTTATATATTCATCATTTAAGGGGAGTAATCATGTACTAAAGGACATTACAAGATCAAAAGCCAAAAAGTCTTTAGGTGGATTGAAACTATGTTCAGGAGGAAGCTGATTTCTCATGTGTATGCCCACTAGAAACGAATCATAAAATATGATGTCCATGACACGTCCAAGTGATGCCGGTAGAGCTCACAAGATCCAAAGGGAGCAGTATTTATTAGTGCTTGAGCTGGTACAAGAACATGACTGTTGCATTGACACCATTAAAAAGTATATAAAGAAGAGCATTCTGAAACTTTAGGAGTGTGACTCTCTTCCAGACCAGGAAACGCAAAGAAATGGCAAACTACAAACAAGAGAGTAGACAGTTTAACAGGAGCAGATTATTGTTTGGAATTTTGTGAAACGAGTGTGACTCAGGTCAACTGAGAAAGTGCCATGGAGTAAGATGACTTGAAAGGGAGGGAATTCTAAAAAAAGGGGGGGGGGGGGGGGGCTCAGGAGAAAAAAAAGATGTTTTGTGATGCTTTGTAGATAGAAGTGATGAAGACATGGGAAAGAAGAAGAAAGATTTGCAGCCTTGAGAGATGCAAGATGCTGAGGCAAAGGAGAAAAGACTTGCAGGAAAGAGACCCATGAAGAGAGGTGATAAAGAAGCAAATGATGAAATGACACTTCTCAAGACTCAGAAGTTCGTTTTCAACTGATGATGATGATGATCCAAGAACATCTACACAGTAAGTCAAGGAAAGAAGGTTGTTGTCATGTCGGGCTTCTTCAGACACCAAAGATGAAATACCACACAAGTACCAGCATATTCGAGAAAGTGTGCGGAAAATCAGACCTGAGTTTTATGAAACAATGCGAACAAATTAAAAGCTCCATACTATGTCAGAGTCAAGGGCGCTGCTGTGTTATGTAGAATAATATGTTTGACAGAAGTGGGAAGTGCATGCCCGAGCAAAGGAGGCAAAGAGTATTGACCTGGATACAGCACGTTAACAAAAAGTAAAGGATGTGGCAGAGCATTGGAAGCCATGGTGTTAGACGAGATTGTTAGGAAATCATGCAGTCAGCTGAAAAAAGTACTCCCATATTCAGATGATGGTTCTAAAACACAAGGAGAGGTATGTTTGTGCAGGACATGACCAATTAATGGAAAGATCGATCTTACTAACACTGCAGTTGCTCAGAGTCCAGAGAAAATTGGGCTCCCTGAAACTGGCTGTTCTACGCATATTGGAAGCCGAAGTGGTATTGATGTAAAATCCCTATTTGAAAAGATAGACTTCGTAATCACTGATCAGACAGCTCACAATTTTGTCGCGAAGGCTAGGGGCAGAGGAAGCGGCAATCCAACACACTCCTGATACTCTTTGCCAAAGTTCATCATCACATATCACAGCGAGTTGGGACTAACACCAATGGGCAAGAGATTGGAAAATACCATGGGGCAGGGATAAAATTTATTCCAGTTTTCTAGTAAAATGCTACCACCTTTCTTTACAGTGATCACAGAACAGCCTGATTGCATCATAGACTTGTGAATAAGAACTTTGACCATCAGCCCTAATGAACAAAGCCACTGAATTTGATCTTCACATTGCACCCAAAATGGTGAATAAGTCTGTGAGCTTAAAGAAAATGAGCGATTAATAGGCTAACCCTGACATGTGCCATGTTACTCCTCTACACCATTTGGAAGTATGGTAACAACATTTTCTGCCGAAGTGTGAACATGTCACCAACAGTTAGCTTGCATCGTGAGATGTTTTATGGATCTTGACTTTCTCAAAGTTCTTGTATGTGTAGGGGATATGATTGGACTGCATTCGTGAGCCTTCTATTTTGACAAATCATCAGTACCCATTATTCCAAACTAATCCCCATCCTGCTCCAACGCCTCTACTCAGATTACATTACAGATGATCCCCCGGACCCTTGTCAATGTGAATGAACCAGATTCTCCTTATTGGGAACGATTCAGCAACCCGATACAGATGTGACTGCTGACATTTGTAGGCTATCACCAAAGTAGTTGATGCTTGACGACCAGAGGTGCTAAAGACTTGCAGATGATCTTGCCAAAACTGGCTTCAGGCTTTAGGAAACAACAGAAGGGGGACCTATTTGGGTTTGGTGATTGGGATGACGCTCCCTAGTGAGCATTCCCCTTTCTCAAATGAAACATAGAAAGCTGGATGGAGACCGGTTCCAACCATTTGTGCGCAACGGAGTGAGTAGTGGTGCATTTGTGAACTATGAGCTATCAAGAAGAGGAGCAAAACAACTGAAATGTGCTTCATCAACCCAAGTGAAAGCAAAATCTGCTGATCTAATTGAACGACGCGCGATCAGGATCATTCAACGAATTATGTAGAGATTGTCAAACCAGGTGTAAAACTTCCGAGTCTTACACCAAGGGAACAGGACAGGCGGGGACCAGAAAGGGGACTTAGAGCCAAGGAAATCGCCATAAATGGGCCGCCGGGAAGAACAAATGATTTGGATCAACTTTAAGACAATGGGTGGGCCATTCACTTCAGCAGGAGATGTAGGACGGTACATGCTGCACGGACCTTGATGAGCCTAGTAAAGCAGCACGCTTATCTTGAAGTTTGTATGCGGGGACAATCACTATGTCACTTCCCCAAACAAGTGATCTTTTAGGCTTCAGAAAGATCACAAGAAGCTTTCCTGCAGACAACCTTGCTAAAAAATTAAGCTATACTAAACAATGTTGACAAAAAGCGATGTGTCATGAGTGAGTTCAATGAAGCTGTGAATTACCTTCTGAAGAGCTACATGTATCTCCCTAGGTATAGAGTGACGTTTACATTGGAGCGACTTGGACACTGTTAGCCTTATAGGACCCAATCAATATTTTTTAAATGTAGGAAAGTGTTAGGTTTCAGCAATTTAGTTTACAGGGCCATAAAAGTGCATACGAGGCTATATCTTGAGGTTTCTACCACCTAAATGTATTCCCATGAATTTACCTGCAAGCTTCGAATCCGGAAAGCCTAATTTTCAACTTCAGAGGAGTTACAGGGGGGTACCCATCTCAAATTATTTTTCATTGTTATATCTTGTTCAGTAGGGTCCACTACATATTTTCAGGGAGGGTCCAGAAAAAATTTGAATTATCAACCCCAACTAAATCTTGGAGGGCAATGAACTAGCCCACCTGATTTCACCCATCCTCTTCCAGATATTAAGGAGTGCGGGTGCTTTCTCAGCATGAGGAGTATAGAGTTGGCACAGGTAATAATTCCTGTGTTGCCTGCTCCTATATCTTCTGTAATACTCCTAGTATTCAGACTTCATGAGTAAAAAGCAGAAGGGAAATATAAGATGCCAATCTCCTTCTCAGTTAAAACCGCTGAAGTCACAAAGATGACCTTTGACCAGATAAAGTCGTTAGATAAGCCCTTGTACAAATTGAGTACAATATCATCATTTGAGGCAGAAGGTCGACGATGCAATAGCTGCCATTTGTCAGAACATAGCCTATCACACATCCTATTATGCCAAGTCTTTACTTTGGTCAGTGGCTCTTGTAAGGTCTTCAGGGACGCTCAAGGACAGATAAACTGAGAGTTATGCTAATACTGGCAGGCACACAGACGTTAATCCTAATACATGGAGCACACAGACGTAATATAATACATGCAGCCACACAGACGTAATGTCTCACACTGGCAGGTATTGTACTTACGACCTTCTTCCATTCACACAAACATATGAGGAATCCACACACAAATCATTAGTATTAAGAGCAAGTATTGGACGACACAATTTGACAATGATCTAAATAGGACATGCAAGAGCTACCTTGCCACAATCAGAAATAAATCCATTATGGGAATCTTGACACATCGGCCTCAAAGGTGTATGTTATAGCGTCTCAAATAGTCCATTTCCCCATAGAGATGACATATTAAACAGATTTTAAGAAAAATCATATTTGCAGCAATGAAATTTCGTAACAATGTACACAGGTGAAAATCAGTGGTTACATAATCCAAATTAGTTGTCAACAGGGGCCCATACCAGTAGGGGGGAAAGTTCCCCCACCCCACACCAACTCAGAACCATCCACAGCACCTTAAAATTAACTGACCTTTTGTACATTGTCTATGGAGAATGACCCCAAAATTCGCACCCTCAGAAAGCATCGGCACCTTCTGCCCCACCCCATTTACAAAAGTTATGGTTGCGAGACTGTGTCAAAAGTGTGCTCATGTTGATATATTGGTTTATTTTGGTGTTTGTCTATAATAAATGAGACTTCAAAATCAACGAGCTGGAGATCCAGGAGCAATAATTCAGTTTTTAAACATTTTAATTGCCTGAGTCTACACAAATTACAAAGTGTGTTTAGAACAGGGGCATGTGTTTAGCAGGGCGTAAATTTTCCCACGTCCCTGCTTTTCATGCCTTTAAGCAACTTGAATAAATGACAATCATTCGTTGCATAAGCAGATCCCATATGTTTTTACACAATGACCCAAGATATTAACGGTTCATCTAAGAACCCACCCTTCCGCCACTATAACAGCTTTTTTTCCCACTGATCTTAAAACCCCCAGATGACCTTGACCATAACCCTGCAACACCCCATCGACTGATAGTTATAGACAAGACGTAAATATCACCAGACCGAAAGATTCTACGAAAAGGCGTAACCACAATCAAGGTGCGAAAAAGTATTATAATGAGATACGCACTTCATATCATAGTGTGGGCAACCACCATATTTGGTTTCCGTTATAGTCTTATTTGGAAATCCCTAATGCTATTTATGAGACACGCGGTTTTACGTGCGTCAAACTTAGCGAGGGTGAACACAACGAGAAACAACTGATTGCCACAGGCTTATCACCGGACTCAAATTCTCTGTCCTAAGCAAAAATTACAGGGGTCATCGGGAGGACTTTTGGCCTTAGTGATGCAGGAATCTTTTTCGAAGCATAGTTCTTACAACGATTGGGTTTCGCATAATATTGCAGAAAAATCGGCGATCAGACATGGAACACTAGGGAAATGCAACACTGAAACCATACGCGTGACGCACAGATTTTTATGCACTGCTGCTTGGCCTCAACAGTGAAGAACGCGCGAATGCTTACGCAGCAACAACACGGCGCGCTGTGTGTGTGTGGAAAAAAAACGGGTTACGGGCTTGGGCTATTCCATATACACGCGATTCCCTCTTGGTTTAATATTCCCGTAGATGTATAATAGGCCAGTAACCCCTTGTTTTTGTGATTTGAGTGGATCAACCACGATGGCAGGTATACATCGATATTGGTTATCATTGCACTCTTCTTGGGTTTTGAGTCATAATTTCCTGAGTCGTTCTAAATGCCAGCATCTCTCTCGTGTTATCACTGAGGCAAGCTTTGCTCCTGTGGTCGGGAAAAACATCACAGATTACAGAAACATGACACAAGGGAATTTCAGGCAGGTGGGAATGATTCATTGAGTTAAAGCAAAAAATGAGACAAATTACAGGGATGCTGTAAGGGGCCTGTCATGATTTCCTGAAAATAGATCGGCCCTTGATCAGCGGCACAAACAATTGGCGCGGGTGACGCTAAATGTTTATGCTGCATCGTCCAAAAACAAAAGGCTACAGAAGGAGTTAAAGAGGTACATCCCCTACAAAAAATGAGGTGAGGTTAAATATGCTGAAATACACCACCCATGTGCATTAATGTCAACAAAAAAGTTACAATTTTTTTTTTTGATTTCGGAATTTTTTTATTAGCCAAACTCAGAAATTCGGACATTCTGGAAGTCAATCACTGAAATACACTAAAATCATTTTTAATATGGATGACCTTAAAGAGACATAAGATTTCCAGAAAGAAGTGCTCCAAATTTTTCTCGAACCTAGGTTTTTTACATTAGTGATGCATCGGGAAAAAAACCGCCAATGGTGAAAAATTTATATTTTGAGTTGGGACTATCATGCAAAGTTTGAATCTAAAGGTTCTCCTAACTTTTACCTTGATTCTTCTATGTTCCACTATATCAAAAGTTATGCCTTATTATATCTGACAAAACAAAGTAACATAACAGATTTGTGAAGGATTTTCTTCTTTTTCCAAAACTGCCCTGTGCGACAGTGGCGGATCTTTCCCAGATCAATCACATATTTGGAATGCTACAATGTAGTAGCTCACCCTGAAGTGAATAGCCGAATACGCCCTTTATGTAATAAGATGAATGATTTAGTAGTTCTGTCGTGAGACAGCACGTCACCGATGGTTTATGGGGAACGATACGATAGCAGGCAAAGTCAAACAAGGTTTGCAGTTTTCTTGTACCTGTTGTCCAATTCATCTACCAAAACATTCTCGGTAGGTGGTCTACAACAATCCAGTGAATGAGAGCATCATATCCATAAAAAAATTCTCCTGTCACTTTAGGTTGAAACAGGAATATTGGCCCAAGCCACATATCAAATACTAGGTGAGTTCAGACCAAATGTTATTGACGAGGTACTTGTGTTTTTTTAAATGTCTTCAAAGAACAAGAATGTAATAATAAAATATGGATTTCTCGGCTTCATGTACAGCCAGCAATGAATGTTAAATAAAGTGAATCATCATAAGGCTCTTTCAACAGAGAGAACTCTGATGCTTGAAACCTTCACCAACGTGTTGACCACGGTGACTAAATGCTGAGTTTAAGACGTTCTTATGATAGTTAGTCCACTGCTCCCCACTAGTAGTATAGTAGTAAAGTGGTGCAGCATTAGAGGTACCCTTCTTTTTTTTTCCAGGTACCCTAAAGATGATACTTTTGACCATCTGAAAACTTGTATCTACATAACCATTTAAGCGGCTCTGAATGGGCTACATTGAAATTCTTTTTAAAATTTATGACCATTCTGTCTCCATCAGAACTGGAGGCCAAACCAAACAATATTTCTCCCCTCCATGTGCTGCCTGTTCTTATTAGGTTACATAGTGACACGTATCTTATCTTGCCAATAATTGTATAGAGGTCAAACTACCCCACCCTCCTTGTTGCAGGAAAACGCCCATATACTTGGTTCCATGACTCCTTGTATCTGATATGGTGTTTTGAGTCATCCACTCTTCCTCAAGCCTTTCCCTTCTCCCTCTTGGTCTCTCTATGGACTTATCTTGGGTGTCTCGGATGATACAAGCTCTAGTGCTAAGTGTTCACATTTCTTGGGAGGCTGGCGTCATGGACATAGAACAAAAGCCAAAAGCGACTATCTAAAGCTACACAAGAATAGGTTACCCTAGCAACGACAGCTTAAACCCGAAAAGCTATTAAATTATAAGCATATTTAAATTAGGGGTGTAATTATAGTTGTAGATTTCTCGGACAGTCACCCGACACTCGTGTAAGAGCCGCCGGTTACGGCAGGATCCGCGCCTACTTGACCAATCTCAGCCCAACGTGTGCTAGTTCGCTGTCGGTCAGAGGAATTCATTTCAGCCACTATAGCGCCTGTGTCTTCTTATGGCCAGGGGATTGAAAGTACTCCCGTGGCATGGTATTTTACATAGCAGAAATCCTATAAATCTTTGGGAAGAAATCTGAAGAAAACGGTAGAGGTAGAAGTTGCAGAAGTAAAACAAGTAACTAAAAAGAGTGCTCACCTAGATTCTCTTTCCATCATAAAACTAGAGTGAAGGGAGACGCTTTGTAGCCCTGCATCTATCAGCTTTATCCACATGTACAACATATCAGTGATTCTCCCGCAAGAGTGAAAAATATTGAATTGCACGGAATATTTAAAAGAAGGATAAGTGTGTAGGATTCTCATAAGTTACTTTTTCCAACTGAAGAATAACAGAAAAGGAAGAACAGCAGTGTCCAAAGAGACACAAAATCTCCATCTATACGTGTTGGTAGGAAGGTCGAAAAACAGACAATGCATTGGACTAACATTCCTATTTTGTCCATATTAGTCGCTTCTGGCCTTTCATTTTGCAGGGTATTTGATGTAGCGTACCTTTTGTCTTGTTTACAAAATGCAAAAATCTGCTTTTGTGATTTAGATTTTGATTTATCAAATCACGGATAGTGCTTTTAAGATGATCCCAGTAGCGGTCACTATCAACTTCTACCACATGTCACAAATCCTACAATGGCCTTACACCAACAGGAAACTAATTGATGGTTCTCCGCTAATATTGCTGCTGTATTGATTATGTAACCTACTGACTTGGCAACGTGTTCATGCCTGATGGATTCAAATATTTGTTGAATTTGCGTATAGGCTTATGCTCTGATCATTTTACTTGTGGCCAACCACTTCTTTAGGGAAATATTAAAGAAACCCTGCTATAGAAATCCTCGAGGTAAAACCAAAGGGAAGTTTGGAAACATGCCTTTTGGGTTATTAAAATTGTACTTACGTTGTCTGTTGAAAGTATGCAGTGTCGCCTTTAGTTGCAGTGCACTTGGGCTTACATACGCGCACGCTGAATGAATGAAAGTCGATTCAATGAGTTATGCCGGCGTCGTACTTTCTGACTTCGAGCGGAGAGAGCTATACAACAATGAATAATTCGTAAGAGTGTCCAAACACATCCTTAACAAGTGGTGATACCACTATTGTGGAGTCTCCACTAATTAAGAATCCTAAAACAAGGTTGATTTAGGTAAAATGACAATGATGAAGTCATGGTTACGATACTGCATAGCATAAAATTACAGAATGGGTTAGTAGCGTGTGATATGCTAAGCATTGGATTAGGTGAGGGAAGGTAATGAACGGGTACTTTAGACATAGAAATATTGAGAGAAGAAAAACGGTCCCTACCTGTTTGTAGGTTGATGGATAGGCCTCATTGTGTGGTTTCTCCACATGATTCTTCAAGAGGTGTACTCTATTTTTTTTTTAAATGAAGAGGTTGTGAAAAAGAGAGAGATAGTTAATTTAAGCTATCATGCGTGCAGGTGACCAACGGAGATATCTCATGTTAAGGGCCAGGGGGTGCATCAATCTTCGGGAAGTTCATTTGTTCCCTAAAGGAAGACTTCATTAAAGGGATAACAGAATGTAACAAAACCACTCTTCAACTTCCTTACTTTCCATTATCTTACATGTAAATAATATTAAACGGATAACCCAAGAGAGAGTTGAAAATAAGAAGTTTGATTTAAAGCTGCATGTTCCGCTCATTCTTTGGGAGATCCCAAGTAGCACAAATTTGCTCTCAGATGAAAGGCGTATTTTTCTAATTGTAAGTCCTGTGAAATGAACCTTCAAAGCATTTAATTTCAACCGATAATTAAACCAAATAAACCAAAAAAAAACACTGTGTTAATGGTTAACATCAATATCAGCACAGTATTGGATAGGATTCTACAATTTATGCATTTGTTTACCATCAAAATGAAGTTTGATTTCCCACCAGTACTTGGAGAAGGTGCAGGGGCTAGGCTTCTCATATAAGTAGAGTGACAATAGACATTAAATCAAAACAAAGATTAATGGTTGGATAATACTATAGTATTAGTACTTCATTTTCTTTTTTGTCCTATAAACCTATGAAATGATGAAAAATGTTCGACACACCAATATCAGTACAAATTATACAAATTTTTATCCATTCATACTCCTCAATGCCCCTTTATATCCTCTGGCAATTTTATCATAAACAAGACATCTCACTTGACTACATTCTTCGACCTTCTACCTCCTCTAATATAAGTTTTCCCTCCTGGAAGACTCAAGATGGTTTGATTAGCCATGGACAAGCTGCGTCTCACTTTGGCACGATTGGCTGTCTCGCGCTGCTTTAACTGCTGTTCCCGTTAGGATTCACACCTGGGCTTTTGCACTTGTTGAGGCCCTACTGTTGACTCTGCTATATCGGCGCTGTGGACATTTCACCATTGGATTCAATTACTTGTCGATAAAAGTAAAAGTTTGGCACTTAAAAATTATGAAGTGGTTAATTATCTCTGGTTAATTGTTGGTGAAATTTGCAATTTTTGAGCCATGTGTTACAGAACAATAACTGATTGGTAATATGCAGGACACAAAATGAGATAGCCCTCTGAGTAAACCAATCAAAAATAGTTCTTCTATATCTCTGTGAAACCATCCCACCTGGTAACAGTTTCTCGGCTTTGTATTGAACTTGCTGTGACCAAAACAGTGCCTGACTTGCGACAGAGAACTGTGTGTGAGAAAGCCAGGGGGTTAAACTGTGAAGTTGCTCTGGGAGCTCGGTTTTCAAAATTTAGGGGGAGGGCCAAATGTAAAACATTAATAACGTAAACAAATCTAAAATGGAATATCAAAATATTTTAAAAAACCGTCAATCACAAAACTAACCGTGTGATGGATTTATTTTCGAATTTTGAATACATGACCAAAATAAAATGGGGCATTTCATATTTTGAGTTGTGGAAATATTTCCATTCTAGAGAATTTGGATACATTTAGGAGCCTATATAGCAAAAAAGTTATACTAACCAAAACATTCTTTACTTGACCTTTACAGAGATTATTTCAAGAAGAACTCCAAATGAACCCAAATAACCTTTAACTCCTTATCGTTGTTACCCCATGTGACAGTTATCACTACGGGGGGAACTGGGCTGGAAGCAGCCCAGATTTGCTTCCATTGTTTTTGCAAGTGAAAGCTAAAGCATTGCACAAAAAGTTAGGGAGACACAGCAATTTCTGGCCGGAAAGGGCCTTTCCTTAATTTATAGGCGTTTTTCAATGAACTTGGAACCCGGTATCACCGTCTGTCCACAAAAAATTGTACTGCTGTATGTCAAAAGCCAATCCTGCCCATAAAATCCTTGGTGTGCAAGGGCCAGGAAATTGCCTTGTATGGGTCAGGTGAGGGGTACAATTATTCTGACACAAAGATCCCAAAAGTTAAGCCTGCTTTATTCTGACTTGCTCAAATTCAGGACAGACTGTGCCCGACCGGCCTCTATAACCACACCCCTTGTATTGCTGCAAGCATCAAGTTGATTGCTAGACAAGTTGATGGTAATGGCAAGAGATAGTACCTGGTGTGATGAGGGATTCAGGATTGGGAACAAAGGGTATGCGAGTACTTCCTATTTTACAACTGAATTCAACAGTTGGGAGAGAAATCTGTAGCTGGTGATCATTTACCAGTGTTGTTTCATTTAACTTGCATACACTGGTATCAAAAATATGTAAAATTTGGTCAAACTCGATCCCCGAAAATTAACAAACCTAATGAGGTTTGAAGATTTGACTTCTGTTGTTTTTTGTTTTTTGGGATTGGGTTGGTTGGCCAGAGTAGTTTAAATACAAGAACCTTCTGGTCAATATATAGGGAGGTGGTGCATGTTCCAACAAGTGGCCTAGCAGTGAGTTTACTAAGAGTCTGTAGTCAGGTCAGTTTTTTTGAGGCCGATAATGGTATATCCTGGTAACTGGTATTAAAGTCCCAGGAACTCAAAGTGTTAGAGGCTAACCGTCAACCCCATTTGGTTCTAACGCACCCAATGAGGAGGGTTGTGGTTATAAGGTAGACCTAAAACGAAGATCAACCTACAATGGCGTCGGCTCTGGAGCGCTAATGGCGGCCATTCTAGCACATTGACGTCAGGAAAGGGCTCCGGTCAACTATCTTTTTGCTCCAATAATCCTCACCCGAGTTGCAGTGAATGTGAGGTGAATACCAGGCCACCTCGTTAGCAGGGACAACACCGATTTAAACTGGGGTTTACTACTACTATCTACGTTTCAGACTGCCAGAAAGAACAAATCCAGGTGGTAAGATTTCATATTTAAAAATTGTCTGCGACTGTAGATTCACACAACTGATTTGAAGTCACAACGTACCAGGATTGAAGTGAGTGGGTAGATTCAGGGCATAAGACCTTTGTAGAAGTCACACAATAATATTTTCTTTTGATAGATTTAAACATAACGTGAGGAAAGGACCTGGGAATTTACCACTTGGTTCCTGCAACATTTCCCTCGACCATCCTCTGAATCTTCACACAGTAGTATTGCTGTGAGATGTACCTGTGCGGTGGATCCTAGCACCCCGTGTGCGGGACAAAAAACGCATTTATAACTTTGGTTTTCCCTATACTATCCATGACATCTCATTTGTGATAAGTAGAAAACAACTTAAAAATCGTGATGTGGAAATGAAAATCCTGGTTATCAAAAATTTGGTTTGGGGGGGGGGCCAATTTTTTTTTGACTTAAACAGACAGTAATCATAATTTGTTGATGTGCTGGGGAAAAGCCGCACATGTCGCCAGACAGTTTGAAAAATAAAGAAAATAGGGGGGTTCTTTACAATCTGTTAATGTAATTTATTGACAGCTGTATAAGGCGTAACCTTTGATGTGTGTATCAAAGAAGAAAGACGTAACCAGTAGTGAAAATAATATTTCAATCTGCAGTGATCGTAAAAACTTCAAAAAATTTTTTTTTTTCCACATGTGGAGGGGTTTTCCACAAATCGCATCATAATTTCTAATTTTTTTTTGCAAACAAGAGGTCTTGTTTGGTAATTCTCAAGGTAATTATTAAAGACAATACAAACATGCAATCATGAAGTACCCTCACAAACGTTGTAATTTGTCAAACAATAAACAAGGATGAGAAGATATTTAAACCCCGGGTTGTAATATGGCAATGTAATTGCTTTCTTAGATGATACTAATTGGACAGCTTTTTTTTGCTGTAAAAGTATTTGTGACGTGATCAATATTTGTATCATGCAGTGTAGTGAATAACTTGATAATGCCCTTCACTTAGGCTATAAAAAACCACAGGCTCCCAGATGGATTTGAACCAGTAACCTGTGTACCACAGTTGTACTTAAGTCCTTTTTGGAGACCAACACAAATAGGGAATACAAGGTGGAAAGGCTGAAGTCTGGTTAACAAAACCACATGAAACATATGAGAACAACATTATGGGTGTTTGTTAAAGGTCCCAGGAAATGAGATGATAAACCTACTCCAAATCTTTGTGGGACATTCCATTGCAATAAACAGGGCCAGAAAAAAGAATACACTACCAGTGACATCATTTGTGAAACTATTGATTATCAGTCAGTGTCATGAATAGATTCACACCAGTCACCTGGAATTTTCTATTACTGTCTGATAAATCAATGGTACCACAAATGATGTCATCACCAACCCAAATATTGAATGCTTTTCAGTCCCTGCTTGCATTTCCTGGTACCTTTAAAGACAAGTGTTTAACTCAACAAAACATAACAAAAGCCTTGGCCCAAGACCAAGACTTTATGCAGAATTTTGTCTGCCTTCACCACGATTGCCCCTTTCAAACACCCACACTGTCCTGAAAATCAATGTGCTTGAAATACACAGTGTACCACCCTATATCCTTTGATCTCTTTCGGTCTTGCAAGAGGGGTATTGATTACATCCCTGCTGTGTTCTGGATGTTGTTACTGCTAGAATAGGGGAAGGGTCTGTGTGAGTGGCAAAATAGATTAATTTCTATGTGTTAGGTCTGAAGTTGATGACTGGTACCAATCGCGAAAATATGAAACAAGCCTAGCTCAACTTTAAACCTGGCGAGTTTGATTTTGATAGTTCCATCTTTTATTTTCGCCCATTTTTTTTTTAATTCACTGACTTTTCAATCAAGATCGTGGAAAATGTCTTAAGACCCTGTGCAATTATAGCTTGTGTACCACACATGACCCAAAACAGGCAAAATAGGTATGTACTTAGAGCAGTGGTACCGACAAATAAACAAAGATGCAGTTTGGTGAAGAATTGTTGGTCAAAGCAATGTAGATTACCAAACATGAAACTGCATGTGTTTTCATATCCTCACATGTGAGTGCATGCTCTATTTTAAACCCTGATACCATATAATTAATACTTGTGATTTGTTCATCCATGATACAGTGAGCATGTACAAGAAGTGAAATGACCATACGGAGTTGTGAGTGCCAGTGGATTCCGCATTAGTTTCTTACCCTAACTTTCACGGTCTGAGTGTCAGACATAAATGAAAATGAACAAGATGGAATCACAATGTAGACATACATAAGAAATGGTACACACGAAAATGGTTATATAATAAGTTCACATTAGGTTAGGGACTAGTTGAGTTTTAATGAATCACACTTTTTACAGGACTCAATGATAAGGGAACAATCACACATATGCAAATTCAAACTAGAGCATCAAGGAGATGCTCATAATACAATTAAAGGTGCAACGAAAGATTTCACATATCAGGTGTCCCTAAAAAATTGAAAGTACTGATTTGTGCCCCGATGTAAAGCTTTCCATCAAAAATATCCCCACTCGAAAGGTTTAAGCTGAGAAATGTTTCTTTGGTACAAAAATTGTGAAATTTCTAATTTTGTAAAGGAGCAAATACAAAATTCAGCCTAAGTTTTACATTGAAATATAGGCAAATCAAAATCACATTTTTTCTCCCTTTGAAGACATTTCTATAGCCAAACACAAGAGAAGATTTCAGTAGCTTCCCACAATGCATTGCTTCCAATGGAGGTTTTTGTACAGGTACTGATGTGAATCGTTAGTGATGAAACATGGCTAAATTGAAAGTACTGATCACAAACTTGCATTTTAAGAGTGTTTCATCTCTAATGATTCACATCAGTACCTGTACAAAAACCTCCATTGGAAGCAATGCATTGTGGGAAGCTACTGATATCTTCTCTTGCCAAACACAAGGTAAGAAGTCTATTTGAGTGCCTAATCTATATGAAATTACTATTATGACCCAATATTTGGGTGCCTCAAAATCTCTCGTTGCACCTTAATTTGTCTGCCATGGATGCAGCCATTAAAGGCCTTCCAGTGAAAATACCCTGGGAATACATCCTTACATGTTCACACACACAGCATAAGAAACAAATATTTTGGACAACCTTCATCAAATTTACCAAACCATATCCCTGCACAAATACTACAAACTTCAGAAATCACAAATTTTGTTGTTAAGTCCAAAACTGAATGGGTGACAACCCAAAATGGTCACCAACACATAAAGTTTCACAGGGAGCGCAGAAGGTACACACTTTTCCTCCATTTAACTTCCTTGATTGCAACCACCATCTCAAATAACAACTGGATGACCTTTGACCTCTTGGCCCTAAACACCTCATATCTCCTCAAACTTTGGTGAATCCCCATCCATTCCACTGAAACAAAATTATGTTTATTTCAACAATGAGCTCAAATGAACCATAAATGCCTACTGACCTCATACCTGAACACCTTATATGACACACTTGATGACTTGTAGATGACCTTTGACCTCACCCCTGAACACCCCCATATAATCAACTCCTCAAGGATCATTCTGAGCAGGTTTGGCAAATTTCCAGCATTTTTCAACAATGACTCAAACTCCTGGATGACCTTTGACCTCTTATCCACAAGGATCATTCTAAGTAACTTGGTCAATGCCCAACCATCTCTCTGTAAGCATCATTTAATGCATTTTTCAACAATGACCTGAAACAACTTTCATCTCTTATTCCTGAAAAACCAATATGACTTACATTTCATTTCACTTTATTTAGGTCATACAACGATAAAAACACAAAAAGTACACATAAAAGTA
Organism: Ophioderma brevispina; assembly: GCA_023653785.1. Classification (NCBI taxonomy): domain Eukaryota; kingdom Metazoa; phylum Echinodermata; class Ophiuroidea; order Amphilepidida; family Ophiodermatidae; genus Ophioderma; species Ophioderma brevispina. The sequence continues at coordinate 67,596 of JAMKCH010012521.1, read as the reverse complement.
CATTTATTTCGTTGAGCCTTGAAGTGGAAATATATGTATAGAAAGAAATATAATAATACAGTGGACTGCACATCAAGTACAATATTTAAGGACACAAAGTACCAAAATGCCGGTAATTTACACAAAAACAAACCTACATGAAAAACCTAAAGTGTCTATTCAGCTAGTGATCAAATTGGAGTACCTGGTTTCATCCATCATCATCATCAAGCTACTACTACTACTACTATTCCAGATTCCTGTTGTTACATAAGCCCGCACTCTGATACCTGTCAATGGCTACTGAATTGTCAGCTAAGGCTAATCCAGCCTGGAGAAGAGTCTGCCTGGTCTTGCTGTGTGCCCCAAGAGAGGTTTCCTCCCATGCTTAGCTTGTAGTCCCAATTCGGCGTGCCATAATCTGAGTCCACATACCAATGTGAACAATGAGATTGTCAAGTAAACTTAAACATACAGGGACACATTCCCCATTAAGGTACATTTTTCTAAATTGTTTAAATAAAACTGTAAGAATCACAAAAAAACCCTCAAAATATCCATAGATTGGAAATCTAAGCTCATCCCTAATTTTAAGCATTTTTCTATAACTTTGAAGAATTCATGGATTAGGCTACAAAAGGGGTCAGAAGATAAAAAACCAAACCATGCAAAGGTAAAACCCATTATAATGGAATGTAGTTCACAGCTTGAATTTCAACGATCAAAATCATCGTTTGAATATAATATGTCATGCAAGAGGCAAAGATACTGCAAGTTTCAATTTCAAGATCCTCCTGGCTTTACAGTTGAAATCGGCAAACCAAAGTCAAAATTGACCTCATTGACCTTAACTGCAAATGTCAGAATTCCTCTGAAGACTCCTCTAACCTAAGACTGTTGAGACAAAGTTTGGTTGAGATTGAGGGGGGAAGTCAGGCTTTTCACACGACAGCAAGAAACCATGAACCTAACCAACTGGGAATGTAACATAATATACAGACATGTGCAGATTACATATACCACAAAGAAGGAATACGCTATCACAAGATCCCCCTTGCTTAAAAGTCCATGGGATAAGACACAAAATTCTCTCTTTTCAGATAAGCATGTCCAGCTTATTGACTCCAAGGTGCAGACTAAATCCTAAAAAGATACGTTTTCTGAAGAGACGTGAAACAAGGGTTTTGACGGACACACATACCTTTACCGGCCATTTAAGGTCTTTACCGCAGGTTATTACCCATGTTTAAATCCCTCATTTGTTGAAAGACTGTCCCCTACATACCTTGACTGAATTCCAAATCTGCATAATACTAGTATAATTTTGATGTCACAGCAAATAGTATTATTTCTAACAACAGATTGCTGTCCAAGTAATTTCCAGTCACTTTGACAAAACACATAATTATCATAATGAAATAAGATCCTCCCCCAAAAAAAATCCTCTATTCCATAAAGCAGAAAATAAAGATTAGACTCATTAGAAATCAAAGCACAATTGAAACATGTGCAGTAAGAGTAGTGACATTGCTTTGAAGACTGGAAAACTAGTTGTGCCTGCCCACCTCAATGATATTTGTCAATTTATTGTGGTGTCTGTAACGGTTGGGTTGCTACTTGTCACATCTTTACTATCCATTCATCGAGTTGGGCGACATTCATATTAAAATTCAAGGAGTGCAATTTTATGCACCACAGTGACTTTTAGTCCTCATCTTTGCATTTAGGAACACTAACACGTATATTGATTGGTGTTTTACCAACAATTTTAGCCTGTCAGAAAGGGTCATAGGATTAATTTAAGGTAACTGAAATTCAGTCATTAGCAGTGGAAATGCTGGATTGTTGACAGGAACAAAATTATTTCTCCACAAAAATAAATGGATGGGTTAACTTTCATGCAGAGTCTTCTTAACTAAAGTGGTAATTTGATCACTCGTGTGGCACAACGATCCTCATTGAGTGTTGTGAATCTCACTATTATGTTGTATTATTTGACTGTAAGCCCCATGCACTCGTCAAAGGTATAAGTCAACTGAAAAAACCCAGGACAGTGGTGTCATGCCGTCAACTAGAAAAACAGTTATGTTCATTTTTCTATTGTGTCAGCTGACTTACTTGTCTTGTGCCATTTCATCTTGTTTCTGCTGCTTCTTGTTTAGTTTCCCTCTATGCTCTTTTGCTTACTGACATGTCCTTATTAGCTGCGTCAAGTTTCTGCTGAAGTTCCACTACAGAACCAGCAGCCATCTGTCAGGATAGAGATGATAGGAAGTACGAGTTTGTATTTTATTTTATTATTGTTTTCAAGTTAACATAGAAATCTGAATTATGTATATTGCATAACAAGGTAATGACATTTTTCCAATGAGTTTGGTGGGATTAATTCATATCTGCCACAACATCCTTCAACTGCATTTTTTTTGGTGTTGATGCTGCCTATTCCTAAATTTAGAAATAACTAGATATGATCGGTATTTTGAAATCCAGCTGATTATGACCTTATCTGATCGTATTGGCTAAAATTTCCATTTTTAACCGATTTTCTATGCCGGTTAAATTACTATCAAAGAGGTCCAACTTGAATTAAAATTGTTCCAACCTGATGGCCAACGGTGAAAATACATCAAAACTGAAACCATCAATTTGTTATTCTTTTGTACACAAAGAGTGTATTTTTGTTCCTAACTTACTATATCGCCATTTGAGTGATTTACCTAGATCGATCTGCTACTTTCTGGTATCTTCTGCTGTCGAATGGCGATAACAACAAAAAATACACAGAAAACAGTCGGAATCGATGAACCGATTTTGAAATTTTAAAATCTTGTAATCGTATAACATATATTAGGATGATTGTTAGACACACATATAGGGTGGCACAATACAAAATTCTTTCCGTGAGCTTACCTGATTCACAGGGTATGGAGACCCTTGTGGACATTCTTGCACTTTCATGTCTGTAGGTATTCTCCAACCTTGCAGATCAGCTTGAACCACCAGAAGCTATATGGTAAAATGGAAAGAGAGAGTAACATTACTCTATCTGGCTATCAAAGATAGAACTTGAAGGCAACCACTAGGTTAATGCACTGTCGTAACAGGCGGGGAGCAATGTTTGCCCCTGACGACGTTTGGCCGGAAAAAAGAAATTGTGCTAAATCAGCCGTTTTTTAACCTCTGACCGGAAAATTGGCTTTTGACCTCCCCTGAGGCGAAATTTCCCAAGATTGGGAAATTTGCAGGCTCAGAGCGGCAGGCCCGATCGCACTGGTTAATGCTAAATATAATCATCTACTTTGATCATCTTTGAAATCATTTATGTGAAGTATCAATTAAGACATCAAAGACTTGATGCAATAGCACCAATGCTTCTAGAACATATTATTACTTTGAAAGCATATTTGAATTAGCACCTGTTTTGCCTTCTTCTCCAATCTCTGATTCTGCTGCCTCAGTGCCTTGATGGTGCTAGCCTGCTCCTCAACATGTGCTTTCAGACCTTCATCCTGATGAGCAGAAAAATAACAATGAAAGATACAAGAATTGGCAAGCAAAACATCAATACAACTATTGCACAATTTATAACAGGGAACCTAGGCTAGAAGTAGCCCATAGTCGCTTCTCAGTTGTTTGTTTGAAAAAACACTTAAGATGACATTGCTAAAGCTAGCGAGACATAGGCAATTCTGGCCGGAACCTGCCCTTGATTTCTCTAGCTATAATGTCTCGCCTCTAGGCTGCTTTTCAATCAAACTGTAACCCAATATCGGCTGTTCTGCCCACAAAGTGTGTTGGCTACATCTCACAACCAACCACTCTTTACCACTAAAATCCTTGGTGTGCCAGGCCCAGGAAATTGTCTAGCACTGGTCCAGGTAAAAGATTAATAAAAATAGTATTTTTAGTGTTTTGAGTACTATAGTAGGTAAGAGGGTCACACATCATGTACTAGAACACACACATTGGGATCAAATGAATGACACAATGGTTAACCGAATGTATAGGAAATCAAAGAAATTAACTGTTAATTTCTCTGTTTTGAGTTCATTTACCCTGTGAAATCTTAGGGCTAAAGGCTGTTTTGAGCGAATATATGCCCCATTTTGGTCGACCAATATTATTTTTACACAGTACTCTATGGGGATTACAAAATCACGCTTTTAGCTCTCACCTCAGAGCAGGTTGAAATATCGGCACAAAACTTTACAGTTAGGGGTTTGGGGATGAATGCCATTCTATCAAGATGAAAACTTTATAGACAAATTGGGTCATCCTCCTTAAGAAATTAATTCTACGGAACTGAAACAGAGACAGAAAGTGAGCCTTACAGGCAATGCACACCCATGCTGCTTTCCCAATGTGAGTGCGCTGCCACACCCCATCTCTCATAAACCTAGCATTCCTTCTTTCACACATCAATTCATCCCGTTTCTCTTATCTAAAACAGTATATAAATTTCCCACAACCTTGTCCATGATGTCTTGACCCAGTATGGTTTTCTCAAGTTGTCCTCCCTGCCTAGTTCCACCATCAGCCTCATCGACTGACTCCGTCCCTGGTGACAACGCCTCTGCTATGCAAGCCATCTGAAGGAGGAGAGTGATATTGAGGTATGCAAAGTAAGTTGTCACTAGCTTCTTTTGTTTATCCCATTTATCAGCAACTTAAACCAACTTTGATACCACTTACATGAGTATTGCTAAAGCCTTAAAGGGGAATTCGTACAAAGAATAAATGCTATAAATTTATTATTGAGCACATATTGTGTTGTTTCTTAAAAAAAGATAACTAAAAAAAACAATTCAAAACATTTGGTGTGATCATTTAAAAAATGTGCTAGTATGTAACATGTTATGGGATATGACTGGCACAGCAGCATCATACGTCTTCAATGTATTGGCCACAGTGTGGCTTGAACCGACAACCTTTGTCATGTGGGGTTGGGCCTCTATCCACTTGACCACACATTCCAACAGCCATTAGGGCACAAAAGACCAAGTCACAAATTTTGTCTGATTTAGAAAAGAAGTGTAGAAATTTGAAATTATACTAAATTCATTTAAAGATCATGTTAATATTAACCCGAAACAGGGACGGGTCGTTTTGCGGACCAACGCCCAAAATCAAACGAGGTGCCAAATCTATTTTTATTTTAAACGGCCAGATGCATCCGAGAAAAATTTTGCGTTCATTGAATCTCGGCGTTTTTCCGGCCCAGGAATAAGTAGCGTAAAGTCGGTTAACGGCCCAGATGCAACGAAGACATCACTAATTTGCCCGGAAGACGCCCAGATGCAACGAGGAACATCGCTGTCATTTTCCCGGAAGACGGCCAGATGCAACAAGGAACATTCGCGCCATTTTCCGGAAAAGGACGTCCCAGATGAACGAGGAACGCGCTGTGCGAATGCAAGTGAGAAACAGGGATCCTAAATAAATAAATAAATAATAAATAAGGATGCGGACTGCACCACTTGATCTGCGATGAAATCTGTAGCTTATTTTAGTTCGCCAGTCGTGCGTGGCGCTATTACGCTACGTCTTAGTCGTGAGTGGCGCTATTACGTAGTCATGGGCCGGTTTCCGTTGAATGCGTTTAGGCATAATTAAAAGTAGCTTATCGAAAAATGGTGGCGCTATCACCATCGATATCGAACTTGTATATGGGCTTTGTACACAGTGTCACAGCCTGCTGAAAAGCATGCGCCTTCTGCGGGCACAACAGTCCGAAATGCAGTGAAAAGCATCGACATCTTTTTCCCGGGAATGACGTCACAGGTGCAAGAGGAACACGCGTCATTTTCCGGAAGACGGCCCAGTGCAACGAGGACACCCAGCGGTTCATTTTCCAGTAAGACGGCACAGATGCAAAGAGGAACTCACGCGTCATTTTCCGGTAAGACGGCCCAGATGCAAGGAGGTGCCATGAGAGTCATTTGCGCGAAAAAAAATAGTTGTTGACGTCCGAGACGCACGAGAAACATTTCCGGAACCCGGTACCCAGTTTCGTTGACCGAATGCGGTATGGGACGCGGTAGGGGTTAATGTAAAGAGGCCATTGACGAATCCACATAATACAAACACCAAAATATATATTTATCTTCTAAAGGTTTTTATTTGCACTCACCAAAGTAGAATTCTTCCTAATATTCGGAACACTAAGGGTTCCTTCATGAGGGGATGATGCTCGTGAGGAAAAGTGAGCATATCAAGTTCACATGTGAAGCTGAAGCTGACGGACAACTTCCATTTCTGGATACATTGGTCAGACGCTCGGAGGACGTTTCGTTATTGGTCACAATTTACTGCAAGCCAACACATACCGACCAATATTTTCAAATCACCACATCGTCCTCTTGGACGTAAGTGTGGTCAGAACATTGTTCCACCGCGTGGACTTTGCAGTAACTGACCCACATGACAAAGACAACATGATTTCTCACATACAGTCAGCTCTTGGGAATTGTGGTTATAAACCCTGGATATTCCATAATGCTAGAAAGCCTTCCAATAGCATTTTGGAAATTCATCTCCTACACCCAAATCCAAGGTGAAATCTAAACGTTACACTGCCATATGTATAGGCAACTAGCGAAAGACTGCAACATACTTTTTCTTTCAGAAGTTTGGGGTTTCAGTCAGTTTTAGACCTCTATCAACCCTTTGTCAGATCCTCGTGGCACCCAAGGAGAGGACTGAAAAAGAGGAGCGACAGCAATTTATCGATTCTTGTTTAATTGTAATTCTGTATACATTGGAGAAACAGTCGTAACTGAAAATAAGACACAAAAAGCATACGTTTCAACGCTCCCAGTTCCAGTTCCTCAAGTGTCAGTTCATGTTAAGTCTGGCCATGAGATAACTGGTCTAACGTTAAAATCCTAGAAAGGACAATAGGGGCGACACGCGTCCGAAAGATATTTGAGCATTCACATACGGAGAGACCGGGCAACCCCAAGATCAACACCTCACAGGGATATGAGCCATCTCCCATCTATAATGTTTTACTGCTGAGACTGTCTAGGGAACTTCCCTAGAATTAACACGGATCTGGAGTACTTCTAGAAACACTGCCAGTCTCAGTCCACGTCGGAGATGGTGGCCTGAAATCATCTCCAGGACCATACCGTCTTATTACTCTTAAGGCATCTATTCAATATTTTTCTACCTCAATCCACAACTCTGATGTTTTTTATGATTCCAACTGCAACTCTAATACAACATAAAATCATAAACTAAATTTTGTTCCTGGAGTGGGATTCGAACCCACGACCCTTATCGATAAGACGCGCACCCACAGACACAGCGCCACGCAATCCGAACCGAGCCGGCAGCAAGTCGTTCTTTTGTACTACTTTTCAATGATAAACTAACGGAATAAGCGCACACATAATAATGAATACGCCCCTATGAGAAACGATTGTGAAAATATATGCTCCTGAGCAGATTTAGGGCCAAAATCTCCAAGAATCTCTCAGTCGTCCTCACAGTGCATCATCCCTCTGATGAATGAACTATCTAGTTTAGCACCTTTTCTTTTAAATTCTCTCTTTTTGGTATTTTGTACTTCTTACCACCTCGTAGTCATTCGCCGCCACCGGCCTCCCACAGAAAAGCAGCCGCAGCGACAGCAGGCACCCTCACGCAGCAGCAGCGACAGCAGGCACCCTCCAATGCAGCAACACAACCCAGTCCACTATAAATAGTACAACACCAGGTATATGCTAACAATTGCCTGCTGCCACTGCCCCTACCACCACCACCACCACCCCCATACTTTCTTTTCCAAAAGAGTATTTTCTTCCTCAAAGATTTCTTGCAATTCATTGACTCACTCCTCACCTGAAAATTACACTATATGCACACAATTTATTACAACACAAAGTAAAACTTCAGCTCAGAAGTGAAAGACTCTATAGCTTTCGCAAATCACAAACAATATAAATGAAGCATTAATATTGATTGAAAGTAAAACCAAACAACCACAAATTAACAATAATGCAAAGAACTGGAATAAGAAAAGGTATAGGAACACTGCTGAGAAAAAGGCATTGTGAGCAAAGCAATAATATAAGTCACAACAGAAAAAAAGATTATAAATTGAAAATATTGTCCTTAACTAATTGGTGAAAAGAAAAAACCAAGTACATAACATTGCAACTTCTGATTAAGCCAAAAAATGTCTGTTTTCAGTAGGCTGCCTGCATTTTGATTTTGAGCTATTTCTAAACTCAATTCACTTTTTTTTATGAATTGAAACAAAATTATATTTTAGGCCAAAAATTGCCTCAAAGATTAGATAATTTAATTTCAAAGAAAAAGGGTAAGTGACCCAAATCTACTTTTTTTGTAAACTAGTAATTTTTCAGTAAAATATGGTTTGCAACTGTTTGATATACCATTTAATGTGATTTGAGGCATACCTGGGGAAAATCCTTTACCAAAAAAAAAGCATTTCGCATTTTTTTGTTACCTAAAAGAAACGGGGGTGCGGGTCTTCGAAAAAGTGGACTTTTTTTGGGAAAAATGGACCTAACTCCCCTAAAATGGTCCTTTTTTGGACGTTTGGAACATCTCATCACCAAAATGTGGACTTTTTCGTCATATTTTCTCTACATTTTGGACCTTTTTATCAAAAAAAAATCGGCAAAAAAGTGGACCTTTTTCCCCCTTTTGTGGAATTTGGGGTGGGGGGTGCGACCCCCCTGTGTACGGGCCTGTACCTATCACACAAGTTTTGGATAGGAAATATAATAAAGTAAGTGGAAGAAGAGTAGGAGGGTTGAGTTGAGGACAAAACCAGATTTAAAACATTGGACTAAAGGTAGGAATATGAATAAAACATACTGGCTGAATGCATGGCACATGAGAATGAGGGTTAGGCAGTCAGAATAGGTTACACCCATAACCATAAAGCCAGGCCTGTTAAAAGCTAACACTTAAGTGCATGGAGGAGGGGAGGTCAAATGGACCCAAGATTTTTTTGTGCACCATGTTTTAACGCTAAATTATTTTTGCCCAAATTTTATGTAATTGCCTAAATATCAGTTATGCATATTTTGGTGAAAAACAAATCAGATCAACCAAGGCATTTTTATGCTAATTAGCACAAATAAGCATTTGGTGACACAATTCAAAAATTGTTTTTGCCTCTGGAGTAACTTTTTGAAATGTTTATTTCAGCAATGTAAAGAATTTTGTGCATGTCATGAAAATTGGTTTTTGGACAGCCATTTTGAATCGGTACAATCGATTTTCATTTTTCCCCATTATGTGATCATGTTGATGTAGCCCATCAATAACCGGACCAATGGGAATGCTCAAGACCTTATACACTTAAGTGTTAAGGTGCAAACTTTAAATTGAATTCAGAATGCTCACTGATGGCTGACTCAGATTACCACGATAAGCATGTTCTCACAAGAGAATTTTCATAACCCACAGGAGGCTATCTTGAGCTACATTTGGTGCGGGAAAGAAAGACTAAACAACAGCCTTATTACTAAACAACAGCCTTATGCTCATCAAGTGCAGGGTTGTTTTAATTTAATATGCCTTGCACTCATAACCACAACCAATATGTAAAGAGATCCAAGAAAGAACTGCTTATCATTTTGCTAGCTATTAAAACACATACACATCATAGACTGCCTTTTAAGGAATTATAGAGCAATGCTCTCCTTAATCACTCTCCCTAATCCCCACAGGAGAGTGATTTGAAGCTCTCCTTAGAATCCGATCCAAAGTCTGTCCATTACTTGTATATTTTGACCATTTTATGGATCTAATCTTAAAATGTTTTTTGCAAGATAATTAAGTCTCCTTGCAAGGACACAGACATGTCTAGTTTATATTTCTGTCGATTATTTTGATTGCTTGACAATTTTTTTTTTTTTTTTTTAGCTGCTCATCTATTGCTCCCCTTAAAAGTTCCAAGAGAGTTCTTTCTCACTCCCAGCTCTTTTTAAAAGGCAGTCCCTGACACATCACACACACAATTCTGCAACAGCAATGCTACACTTACATCATTCTTTGAAGGCACTGTAAGCTACATAGGAGATAGTGATAAGGAATGGAAACAAGCAAACTCCATGTTACATAATCTTGTTGAGTTGAAAACAAATCATATCGTTATGTTTCTCTTGTGCTTACTGAAACACTAACTTCACTAAAATTGTTTATCTGTAATAAAACCTGAATGACATTCTTAGAAAAAAGAGGCAGATCTAAAGTTATCTCCCTGTCTTTCTGTCATTGTCTGCCTGTAAATCTCACTGCCTATCTTTTCTGACATTGTCTCCATTTGTCAGTCGCCATTTGTCTGTTTGTTTTTCTGTCTATCTGTCACTATCTTTTTGTCTTTGTCTATGTATCTCCCCCTCCCTACTTCTTTTTTAATTACCTCTTCCTCTAACTTGGACAGTTTCTCATCATCTATCCGCGATGACAGAAGATCCGATGACGAACCATGTGAGGAAGTCAAGCTGGCCTAAACAAAAGACAAGAAAATATTTAGAGATTAATTACTACGTCTTGTTTTGGTTGGAGTTAAATGGTAAAAATTAATACACCTATACTCCATCTATCTTCCTCGAGTCAGTGACATCAGCGCGTTCAAACAGATGTTTTGCATGTGCATTTTCGCATCGCCTTTATAAGAGCGTGGATATGCCAGCGCTTTGAATTAAGGCCCGCGTTTTCTTGCTGCGATCACTGCATAATACCCTGACGTCACTGACTCGAGGAAGATAGATGGAGTATATTTGGAAGTACATAATGCTAAATTAGCATCATCATGAATAGAGTCAAGTTCAGCCCTTTCACTTTTCTGTTACGTCCCTCCTGCTCTATACTCTGTCCAGCTCGAAATACGAAATAGTGATGCGGTCGTATGCATTGTATTGACTTTCAACAGACAAAGCACAAGCGCATTGCAGCTGAAAGGCGGCACTGGAAATACGCACTCGTCGTCACTTCGTACAAGACAAAGTATATACCAAACACAGACATACCAGACTTTCATGTTTCTCTTTTGAACTTTGAAAAATAAGGCCTTGACAATTTCAAATTCAGGTGCAGTATTGTATAGTGAGTTTGTGTAGCATTTGTGACAGTGTTTGTCATAATCCCTCGGACATGACATATGCACACACACACCTCTTTGCGTGAACTGCACTTACTTGCAATCCAACAGTGCATCGTATTGGTGGGAAAGCGGGCGTACATGTTACATGTCCAAGGGATTTTGATAAATACTGTAGGTGTTGTGTGCACTTTACCAGAAGTTAAAAAGAAATGATGACTTTTCTTTTATCTTTATATTCTTCTTTGATGTAGGGTATGTATTAATGACTGTAAAGTAACTTGAAATTAAACCAAAATAGTCATAAGAATCGAACCAATTTGCCATCTGATATGGGGACAGCCATATTTGACCAAGTAACCAGCCTTCATTGAATAATATAAATGTTGTGCGAGTGCAACAAGGTCATAAGTGCAATAGCTGCAATTTGTCAGAAATTTCTGTCAAACATACTATTTTGCCAATATTTGGTCAGTGGCTCTTTAAGTGGTGCATTTCAAGAGCCACTGACTTAAGGAAAAATAAATTGAATCATCCTAAAACATGGCATCGTGGTGGATACCGGCTGCGCCGGCATCCACCACTCAAAATATTGGATGCCCATCCATTATGACACCATCTAAGATGGCCAAAACAAAAAATCTCATCTTTTATTCTCTAATTAAAGGGATGAGAACAATAATGAACAATAAAATTACATAATTGCACTTAAGACCTTCTTGCACTCACATAAAGACATCTCTTCATTGAAGTATTTAGGCAAAGTCAGGCTTGTTCTTACCCCTGAGAATGAAATTCTAGACGAGGCCCTCGAATTCACCGAGTCATTCCGTCGTACATCGGCAGGATTGTTACCGGTCTCTTCTTCACTCTGAGTGGCTGCTGCCGTATCCTTGCTATTACGATCACACAACACAAAAGCGTGTGAATCTAACTGCAGCGGAATTGTGTCGTCATCGACATCATGAAGCTCTGTCAAAGGCAGGAGAGAAATGGTGAATGAGATGCCACTAGATAAGCTCCTGTACAGTGATGTTGGTGCACATTTCATAAATCGCAGGATCAAGATGTGTTCAACTAAGAACTGCAGGTTTTCACAAACATGCCAAAAAGGCAACAAAAGGGATGCGTGACCTGGAGCATACTGATTTTGGTTAGACTGCAAAATGCAAACTTTGCTCAAATTTTATATTGTATCCCTACACAGGATTAAGTGCTACTCCTACTTTGTATCTCTTTTTCAATCTATTTTTTTAATTCTAAAAATTTAGTGCCAAATTATTTTCTTGAATCAGGAGTCAATTTCACCCCCTGAGCCTATGACAAGTCTCTGTGACTGGTTCATAAAAGAAAGAACATGAGAGCCCTCACAGTAACCAATCAAAATAGTGCTTCTATGTTTCTGTATAAACCATACCACCATCCTTAGCTATTCTTACAGTATCTCTGATTTGCTCATTGCATAATATTACCTTCCAAGTTTCCAATCAAATTGCGCTTAATGTTGATAGATAGGCAGGTAGTACTCAGGGGGTTAAAATAGGATTATCGGCTATGGCATCCTGTACAGATTTTGTTGATTATCATGTTTTGAGGAGTCCAAGTGTTGAAAATATCGGATCCAAAACATGATAATCATAAAATTGGATGATTTACGCCCAAAATTTATTGGTCTCGCTATGAGTTTTAAAATATTGGGCTTGACTGCGTCTCGCCCAATATTTTTTGCAACTCATAGCTCGACCAATAAATTTGGGCTCAATCGATCCAATTTTATATGAACCGCAATACCCAACCCCCTCCCCACACCCGCAATAACCCAACCCCTCCCCAAACCACCCCGCAAACACCCCCCCCTCACCAACACCCCACCCCTCCACAACACACCACCCCCTCCCCCAACACCTCACCCCCTCCCAACACCTCACCCCCACAAAAATAGACTCGTAGGCCTCATGTAGCGAAGGAATTTGCCGAACCGCTGTACGTTTCAGAGATACAGCAATTGCGCATATTTAAATAGATCATTTGCATACCTAATGCCGCTTATCACATATCTTTTCAAATTGCAAAAAAGATGTGCCCCATGATAGGCTATTATGCAGCACAGGAATTTTGAGTATCCATGTACCATTTCAAAAATATAGCAATACGCTGATTTTTTGCATATAATTAAGGCCCTCATTTGGCACTCAATTTTTTTTTTTGGGGGGGGCCAAAAATACGCCAAAAATCTAATAAAGTCAAGAACTCTCGACCGATTCCTTCCACCAAGTACAATCATTATACGGCCTGACGGAACTCCAGACAACTAGTACACAAGCCTGGCAGGAAAATTCTCATAAAGTATGCAAATTAGCGACTTAATAGGCATATTTTACGGCCAAATTCTAATCAGGTCGAGAAAATCATCAACCCCGCTTCTTTCCACCAAGTTACATCATTGTCGCCCTAAGAACTCCAGATAAATGGTATACCAATGGGTTAACATTTTTGTCACAGACGACGGACGGACGAACGGACGGACGATACGGACGGACGAACGGACGGACCGACGTGTCATTTCATAGTACCCGTTCCGAAATCGTTCGGCGGGGGACAAATTCGCACATCATGAATAGAGTTCAAAGTTCAGCCTTTCACTGTTCTGTTACGTCCCTCATGCTCTATACTCGTCCAGCTCGAAATACGAAATAGTGATGCGGTCGTATGCATTGTATTGACTTTCAACAGAAACAAAGCACAAGAGCATTGCAGCTGAACGGCGGAACTGAAATAAGCACTCGTCGTCACTTCGTACAAGACAAAGTAGGATACCAAACACAGACTACCCGACTTTCATGTTCTTTTTGAACTTCTGAAAAATAAGGCTCATGGACAATTTCAAATTCAGGTGCAGTATTGTATAGTGAGTTTGTGTAGCATTTGTGACAGTGTTTGTCATAATCCCTCGGACATGACATATGCACACACACACCTCTTTGCGTGAACTGCACTTACTTGCAATCCAACAGTGTGTCGTATTGGTGGGAAAGCGGGCGTACATGTTACATGTCCAAGGGATTTTGATAAATACTGTAGGTGTTGTGTGCACTTTACCAGAAGTTAAAAAGAAATGATGACTTTTCTTTTATCTTTATATTCTTCTTTGATGTAGGGTATATATTAATGACTGTAAAGTAACTTGAAATTAAACCAAAATAGTCATAAGAATCGAACCAATTTGCCATCTGATATGGGGACAGCCATATTTGACCAAGTAACCAGCCTTCATTGAATAATATAAATGTTGTGCGAGTGCAACAAGGTCATAAGTGCAATAGCTGTAATTTGTCAGAAATTTCTGTCAAACATACTATTTTGCCAATATTTGGTCAGTGGCTCTTTAAGTGGTGCATTTCAAGAGCCACTGACTTAAGGAAAAATAAATTGAATCATCCTAAAACATGGCAGCACACCAGATGTATCACATGGCAGTATTTAGTTTAGCTTAGATTTATTTGGGCATCACACATATTCAACATACGTTTATGTATACATATTTATCCATGTATAATAGTTTTTATACATATTAAACTAGAATTAAACATACTATACATACGGTATAGTAATAGAAATAAAATAAAGAAGATTAATCACATGCATGCACACCATACAGACATCAAAAGTTTGAGATACCCTACCCCTGGATAGTCCCATTAAAGGTCCAGGAACTGCAAATAGAATTGATGTGATTTGTATCAAGTCTACAAGGAGGGACGAAAAGCATTCAATATTTTGGTTTGGTGATGAATCATTTGGGGTGCCATTGATTTTTCAGAGAGTAATAGAAAATTCCAGGGGACTGGTGTGAATCTATCTATTCATTGACACTTGAACTTATAATCAATAGTTTCACCGATGAGTCACTGGTAGTGTACTTCTTTTTTTTTCTGGCCCTGTGTATTGCAATGGAATAGCCCACCAAAGATTTGGAGTAATTTAGCATTTTCATTTCCCTGGTGACCTTTAAGGAAGCCGGCTACATGTGCAAGCTTTAATTTTTCCAATGGGCTCTTCTTCCGGAGGAACTAAAGATGACTTTGGGCGAGGATTAAACATTAAAGGGACGAGAACAATAATGAACAATAAAATTACATAATTGCACTTAAGACCTTCTTGCACTCACATAAAGACATCTCTTCATTGAAGTATTTAGGCAAAGTCAGGCTTGTTCTTACCCCTGAGAATGAAATTCTAGACGAGGCCCTCGAATTCACCGAGTCATTCCGCCGTACATCGGCAGGATTGTTACCGGTCTCCTCTTCACTCTGAGTGGCTGCTGCCGTATCCTTGCTATTACGATCACACAACACAAAAGCGTGTGAATCTAACTGCAGCGGAATTGTGTCGTCATCGACATCATGAAGCTCTGTCAAAGGCAGGAGAGAAATGGTGAATGAGATGCCACTAGATAAGCTCCTGTACAGTGATGTTGGTGCACATTTCATAAATCGCAGGATCAAGATGTGTTCAACTAAGAACTGCAGGTTTTCACAAACATGCCAAAAAGGCAACAAAAGGGATGCGTGACCTGGAGCATACTGATTTTGGTTAGACTGCAAAAAGCAAACTTTGCTCAAATTTTATATTGTATCCCTAGACAGGATTAAGATCTAGTGCTACTCCTACTTTGTATCTCTTTTTCAATCTATTTTTTTAATTCTAAAAATTTAGTGCCATTAATTTTTCCTGAAATCAGGAGTCAATTTCACCCCCTGAGCCTATGACAAGTCTCTGTGACTGGTTCATAAAAGAAAGAACATGAGAGCCCTCACAGTAACCAATCAAAATAGTGCTTCTATGTTTCTGTATAAACCATATACCACCATCCTTAGCTATTCTTACAGTATCTCTGATTTGCTCATTGCATAATATTACCTTCCAAGTTTCCAATCAAAATTGCGCTTAATGTTGATAGATAGGCAGGTAGTACTCAGGGGGTTAAAATAGGATTATCGGCTATGGCATCCTGTACAGATTTTGTTGATTATCATATTTTGAGGAGTCCAAGTGTTGAAAATATCGGATCCAAAACATGATAATCATAAAATTGGATGATTTACGCCCAAAATTTATTGGTCTCGCTATGAGTTTTAAAATATTGGGCTTGACTGCGTCTCGCCCAATATTTTTTGCAACTCATAGCTCGACCAATAAATTTGGGCTCAATCGATCCAATTTTATATGAAAAATTGGTTGAAATGGGGGTTATGGTAACAGAAACATACATGCATTTTTAAGATATAATTTTTTGGTTTCGATTTCCCATAGACTTTGTACAAGGACTGATTTTGGCATGAAGCAAAATGGTAAAAAAATGCTTAAAATGTTGGTATAATTTTTTCACAAGTTGTAGATTACCTATAAGATTGGCTTTATTTTATATTGTTTAAATGTATTGAATTTGAAAAAGAATTTTTTATTTCTTTGGGTACTAGCCAAAAAATTAGTGCTGAGGTAACGTTATTACTAGTATATGTCAATAATTGTTTGATTTTTTCTAGAAACACTGGAATGTCAATCTCAATAATTATTTCTAGAAAGAACTACACCTTCAAACTTAACAAAGAATGTGTTATATGAAAGAGAATCAAATTTAGATTTTGATTTAAAATGTTTTTATTTTAAGGTACAAAAGTTTTTATTTTCCTCAAAAATTAAACAAAAATTCTCAAAATTAAACAATTAACAAAATCCAATGAGAGAATTTAGATATTTTGGTTAAAAATTCTGCCTAAAGTTTGGATACCACAGGTCCATCCCCTTTGGCTAGAAATTACTCCAAAAATAAAGGAATTTTTAAAAAAAACTAAAGAAATTTTTTTTTTAAACAAATTAAACTAGCCACTTGAAATGTAGAAAAGATGTGCACTGAAGGTTATATTCTTTATGTGGACCAATTTTCAAATGAATTGCTTGAGTAAATCTGATTTTATAGTTCTTTTTCTGTGGGAGCATAATAGCCGATAATCCTACCTTAAAGCGACATAATGGCATAAAAAATATTCAGACATAATGAAAAGGACCCTTACTGAAATCACTTCCACAAGTTTTAAAACAATTTGGATGTTTACATTCTGTAAAAACAGTAAAACAGGAAAAGTTCCAGAGGGGGAGGTGGCAGTTCGTGGCAATTTCTGGAAAAAGGATGCTGACATTACTGCCAGCATTTAACAAACTTGAAAAGCATGCTGTCATCAGCTCACAGACCATTGCTATTGTATATGTGCTAATCCCAGCTAATCCATCTTTCACTTGCCAGATCAATATCTTACTACAAGCCTAAAGTACAATGCCTGAATCCTGGTCTGAATGCTTTTGAATTGTGTCACAAAAAATGCTATAGATACACTGTAAATTCTGACAGGGATGTCAACACCTTGGTTTTCTGTTCCAGAAATTGCCACGAACTGCCACCTTCCCCTCTGGAACTCTTCCTGTTTTTACTGTTTTTACAGAATGTAAACATCCAAATTGTTTTCAAACTTGTGGAAGTGATTTCAGTAAGGGTCCTTTTCATTATGTCTGAATATTTTTTTATGCCATTATGTCGCTTTAAGTATTTGCTTTCTAGATCCTCACTGACGATCGCAAATGCACATATAGACAACAATTTATTGCCCACAGGGGGAAGCATTCTCTCGTGAATTTTAGAATCATTCACATTAATCAGCTACACATACGACATGCACACATACCTCCAAACTTATCCACCTCCAAGAGACAGAAGAGGCCCGGATCTGAATTTGGCATGCCAAACTTGCGCAGACCAAGAGCAATCACCTCACTGGCAGGCGTGGACAAGGAGATGCTGAGCAACTTGCCCTTAGGTTTCTCACCGGCTAAGTGGAAAACAACCTGAGGATCCAAGAGACGTTTAAAACATATGTTTCAATTTGTGTCCCAAACATTGTATGTTCACAATTTAATCACTAGCATGTTGTATGTGTTATAACCTAATCTTAAGTTAGGGAGTGTGCTATAATACTTCCAGAATCAGAGAGACTTCTGGCATCAATTTACATGAAAAGCTATTATAGCAGAACAACGTTTAAAAAACATATTAAACAATCCGTAAATTTGTTACTATCATAGTTTCATTGAAGGTCAAATATTTCTTTGAGGGCCTGCTACTGGTATCCTGATTTTAACGTACCCCTGTCCAGGGCTTAGGTTGTCGGTGGATAAAACCGTCGCACCTATGGGTTTTACGGAATCCAATGAGGAGGTAGCTGGTTACCCTGTTATAACTAAAAAGAAGATCTCCATACAAGGGCATGGCTTTGGAGAGCTAGGGGTTGCCATCAAGCACATTGACGTCAGGGAAGGGCTGCGGTCAAGTACTCAATAAATCTCACACAGCAATATTGCAGAGTGTGAGGTGCATCCGGCCAACCCGTTTTGGTGGACAAACAGGATTTAAAACACTTGTTTACTACTAACTATACTACATCAAGGTAAATCGATATCTACAATTGTGCACCTTACATTAGGCTCTACTTTAATCAAATAAATTCATATACTAGGTTTTGCTGTATACAACTTAATTTAATTTGTAAACTTTTAACAGTGGGACTCACTCCTATCAACAAAAACAAAAAAAAAAAAAAAAAAACGACATTGTGGCCCACATCGCAGTCATGAGGATTCCTATTTCATTGTGACATGTAAAGTAATCATAATTTCACTACAGGAATAGAAAAATGCATACTTACTTTAAACCAATCTTGATGAGAACCATACAAACATAACACATGCCTTTTGATACGCTCAAGGCTATGCACCAGAAATGCTTGTTTCGTCTTACCTTAACAGCACCACCTTGAGCTTGTCTCTGTCGCAGTTCCAGTCGACATGATGTGTTATCAGGCCATGTGTACTGCACCTCTACAGGGTTCTCGTCCATCTCCAGCTCACGGTCTTCAACTGTGAAGAGGTTAGTGCACAAGTAGTTATAGCAATCAGAGTACAAAATATAAAGATGAGTAGAGATAATCATGTAATCGTGCTTACCATCGTTAGTGGTGGCCGGAAATATTTCAACGATTGAGTAGAGCCGAAAATCTTCTGTCAACTGCAGTTTAGCAAGGCACTGCTTGATGAGGTCCTTTGTTGAGGAATTATTCTTGAGTTTAATAGAGAGACTGGATAATGGACCTACAAAGAGCAGAAGTCAACTTGGAAAATTAATGAAATATATAGCAAATACAATCAAATTGTTTTCTTCTTTATTCATGAAAGTAAAGTAATGTAAATATAAATGAGAGCATCAATGATTCAGAAACCAAATCTTTATACTCTTGTTGAAATTTCAACCCTGGTAGATTCTGTATTGGTTATAACACATAAGATGTGAGATGGTTTACCAAGTGACTGGAAGTCAGTTGGGAAAACCATCTCAAAAGACCACTGACCTAAGACTATCATACCCAAATATAGTCAATATAATCAAGAAAAGATGTTATTATAAAATTTAAAATATTCAAAAATTATTTGATCGCTGACTGTCCTGTAAATTATTGTACCATACCTAAAATGCAACTAACCACATAATAGAGTATATCATAGCATAACCCAACACCATTAAACACACTAATCGAGTAAACCAAAAGTATTACACCAAAATACCTTGTAAAGGGTTTTGGACAGTTGGCAGTGAGTGAAATCTGATTGTCTTCAGAACACAATAAGTGTAGTATTGATAAGTCGATTCTCAAATGAAAATGTTGCCCGCCACATGTGGTCTATCTCTCTTCTCTGCATTGGGCCAGACTTCCATCATAATGTCGCTGTGGGGGTTCACCACTCCTCCAGCAAGTCTTGTTTTACCTTCCAGCATATGCAGGTACCAATTCTACTCCTGGGGGCGAAAGGAAAATGAGTAAAGTGCTTGACAACATTGGCAACCGGGGCAAGCCTTGAAAAAAGTGCAAGAACTAGGAACTGGGTCTGGAAAATCTTTACAGTTGGATTTAAATTTTGTCTTGTAAATAAAGAAATAGTAAGAATGAAGGAAATTTTGAT
This sequence comes from Ophioderma brevispina, assembly GCA_023653785.1. Taxonomy (NCBI): domain Eukaryota; kingdom Metazoa; phylum Echinodermata; class Ophiuroidea; order Amphilepidida; family Ophiodermatidae; genus Ophioderma; species Ophioderma brevispina. The sequence goes on along the minus strand of JAMKCH010012521.1, from coordinate 47,465 downwards.
TGTGTTCCTGGGAAATTTGCAGTTTTTACAGCCTGCCAGTGGGCTCGAACCCACAACCTTCTGCGTATGAGGGAACGCTGATCAACTGCAACAAAAGTTCTCAAAAGTGATCGACTGTATTTAATCGTATTCATTAATTCTGGACACGGCGTACCGCACAGAGACGCTTGATACAAGCAAATCACGAACGACTACGCACTATTTTTTTTTTTTTTTTTTTTTTTTTTTTTTTTTTTTTTTTTTTTTTCATTAAATGCGGGGACCCAGGTGTGCATGAACAATCAACCCGTGCATGTACAGTGTTGTACGTGCTCAACCACATCAAGCTCCGATGTCTATCGGGATTGGCCAACAACATACATTAAAAAAAACGCCCGGTAACCAGCCGAAAATAACAAAACAAAACGTCACAGACGTCGTTCTAGCTATGCATGACGCAACATAAATACATTGACAACATTGTTTTTATCCCCCTTAAAAAAAAAAAAAAAAAAAAAAATAAAATAATTATATTATTCAATACTGTGGTGTGTGTGTGTGTGTTTTCATTCATTTCTAACACAAAAACTAGCCCTAAAATATTTTAATACCCTATGGCATGGGCTGATTTAACCGGTACTGCCGGCAGCTGGTACCAAAGGAGTGCAGTTCTACTTGTCAAGTCTTTAAATTGAGTATGATTTACGATAGCTGGCTCATTGTTTTGATTTTTACAAAATAATCACGGTACAAAATGCCTCCTATTCTTGAAAGGGAGGGGCATATTGCCGTTTTCATAGCAGGGATATCACTCAATGTTTGGAATTTTTTCAAAAAGAGTGACAATTCTGAACAGTTTGGAGCAAATCCCAGTAGGCGAAACGCTGCGAAACTCACGCTAGCTGCTACTGGAGTGAAGGCCCGATCAACGTTGTACCGCATAAGTCTCACCCCGTTCACCAGAAGAGAGGGCCAAAACGCAACGAAGTTGGATGAAATTGATGAATTCGACCGAGGAATTGTACGGAGATGGTTGGATAAAATGTACGAACAAAAACAATGGCACAACCATTATCTATCTACCAGAGCTTGAAAGCAGAAATTGGATTCAATGGTTCAAAATCGACAACTGAGACGGCTTCTAAAGGATATGGGCTATTATTATGAGCAAGCGGCCAAATCGAGAGATTGTTAAGGAACGCCCCGATATCATACGCGAAGAGACATGACTACTTAACAAAAATGAAAAGAATACGACTTACCGATTGTCCGGTGATCTATTTAGATGAAAAATTCTCTCAAAACCACCACGTGACAAAATGTTGGTAATGGAGGGATCGGGAGGTTCAAAGTTACCCACTGGCAAAGGCAGCAGGCTTATAATCCTCCACGCCGGCTCGAAGCATGGCTTCGTCCCCAACGCATTTACGAGCTACAATCAAAAACGGTTCGAAGAGCCTACATGATGAATGAATGGCGGGCCTTCACAGAATGTGTACAACTCAGTGATTCCAACATTCCTGACTGCAGTGTAATCGTTCAGGCCAAGACAGCCTATTAAATCTGCAGGAATCAAAGGTTCCAACAATGAAAAAAAAAAAGTGGAGATGCAAAATTGGCTGACATCTGAAAATATATCGTGGGATCCAAGTATGATCAAATGCCAGCTGTATGAGTTAATTAAAATGCATAAACCCAAGTGCACCAAACATGTAATTGACGAACTTGCGCGGTCCCATGAAATGACATTCTCGATTCCTCCATATCACTGCGAACTTACCCGATAGAAAACTTATTTGGTTAGGTGAAATCAAATGTAGCAAAAAAGAATTCCACTTCAAAATGTCGATTTGAAGGATTTACTCGAAAAAAGCACTGGAGTGATGTGACGCTGGAAAATGGAAAGCAGCGGACGTCATGTAATCAAAAACTTGGAAGAAGAAATGTACAAACACTGAAGTACGGCTGGACACAACCATGCCCGAAGAACAATTAAAATACATTTCGATGTCATATTGGGGCACGATAGTGACAGCAGTAGTGATGAAAGTGAATCTGATCTCCTAGACGAGGAAGAAATTCCACCATGATCCATATGGGTGACACTGCCTGCTCCCGTGAGCAAGTGAGGAGATGCTGCAGACCTCCCTCCCACCCACCATTCACGCAGGTCCGACCAAATAAGCCCTCATTAATGTCACAAGTACCACCAGGCCTGCCGCTAGCTGAGGCTGAGGTGAGTATAAATTTTAAAAGATTAACTATTTGTTTCAAAATCTATCATTGTTGATGTCTCCCACGCCGCCATTTCCATTTCCAAGTCATAACTTACTGCATAAATGTAGGCTAGGCCAAACCTGATTGTGAATCAAATCCTATTCCAACGCGAGAGCCGTTACAATTAAAATTTTTTTAAATTTGAAGTTCAAAAAATCATGTACGTGATCCACGGATTGCCGCTCATGTCCAAGTTGTAGGCTTTAACAGGCTCAAGAAGGTGGCGAATTAAATCAGTTTACTTCACTTCCTTGGAACCAATGAGGCACTAACAATCCAGATTTTCTTCATGCGAACATGCAAATTTCGTTATCAATCAGATTTTTCGATTACAACTCTCAATTTCATTAACACGTGAGACACCGACCTTTGTGTGTGTGTACTGACTGGTTACACTTTGCCAATGCCGTCGTACGGTGACCCAGTACGTGAATGACCTAGCGAGGGGCGCAATCATGTTGCGCTATTGTTGTAGTGTCAGGCAATTGGAACATACACTACCGAGGTAAGGATACGCACGTACGCGGTGTTTTGTTCGTTCGTGTCCCAGAATTAATGAATACGATTAAGTACTATATACGATCACATTCTCATACGTGTTGTAACTTTAATGGTCCTTATCACACAGGTTTGTGTGTACCTTCTCTAGGAGCCACCTAGGTGAAGCAAAATGATGTGACAATTTCCCGATGGCAGCATAATATTAATAAAACCTGAGTACATTGGGACTTTGCGTAATGCGGCTACCAAAAAAAAAAACCCAAAACCACACAACAAAAAAACGCTCTCATGCATTCTCATACAGACATAGATTGCTTTTGCTAGTAACAACACCATGCTACATGCATGGATACCCACTAGAAACCAAAAATGAGTTACATTGTGATCCTAATTTTAGTCACACTTGCACTGTTGTTTCACCACCCTTCTGGGGTTCTCTAATGGTTTTGGACCTTATAGCACCCACACGTTTCATCAACTGGGAAAAAAGAACAGGTACAAATGTATGTCACTCTACTCTAGTTAAAGATAAACACGAGATTAACATAATTAAGTTAAAAGAGGAAAGCCAAAGCTCAATGAGGCACTCAAGTAAACACTATAGCTGGTATAGTCTCAAATGGGACTAACTGTTATCATTTAGTAGCATGAATGGTGAAACCTGATTGGTAACATCCTAATTAATATTTTCCTGTATATTTCAGGAATTATCTTGTGGCACAGGAGTTTATGTTATAACTACAAACCATGGGGACCAAACAGCAGATCTTTGCGGGACAGAGAAGTTCTTGAAATAACTGGCTTGGACGATGATTTTCTGACGTGCGCACATATTGTGGTCTGTGGCACATAAGTATGATTGACACCCTTTGAGCACTCTCGCGTAACCACACAATCCCTAAGTTGCGATAAGGCAAAACATTATGATCCATGTTATCGGAAGGCGCGCTTAAGTCTAACAGGAAGGGCAATCACATTTCCATCATCCAATGGAGACAAGATATAATTTTCTACATGCACGAGAACAGTCTCTATGCTCGGCACTTAGGCCTGTAGGCACTATGGAACCCATGAGAAAGATTGTCTTTCCCAAAATTCCCAGGTTGGCTACAGGCCTATAATTTTTAAGGACTTCACTGTCTAAACCAGCTTTCTTCAATAATGGTCCGATATATGCAGTCTTAAAGGCCGACTCAGAGATTTCCTGATGAGGGACCCCTCAAATTTCAAACAAATCATGCTTTTTGCATGAACATAATGCTTGTCCATATACTAATCACTGTGAAATAGCTAGGCTCAAATTGAAGTCCTTCATATAGAAAATCATATCTTTGTTTTAAAATTCCAGATCCATAATTTTTGTTATACACAGTATCCTATGCCACTGTACTACTACACATAATGCTTACTGTATCAAAACGAAAATTCCGATTCATCTCAATCTTTGGAATCGAGCATTTTAGGTGACAATATTTAGTTCTAGTTGACTATTTTTAATTAATATATTAAAAAATATATATTCAGAAATCTCTGAGTCGGCCTTTAAGTGATGTTGGGAAAACACCTTCGGCTAAAGATTTGTTCACAATGGTGGTTATATGAGGAACAACTATCAATGCACTTTTTGATCAGTGAAGTTGGGACTGGATCTAACTCACAAGATTTGCAAGGTGATTTGCAGATAACTTCAAAAACTTCCGACTCACTGGCTGGTTTAAAAGAAGTGAGATGAACAGGGGCTGTTTGACTCAGCCTCATATGAGAATGGAACGGTATGTATAGTAGGAAACTTTACAAATATCACTTATTTTCATACTAAAAAATTCTGAGAACTTTTCAGCTAGAGCCTCTTCCGATTCATACTGACAAAGAACCATTTTTGCTTTTTAGTAAGAGATCATTGACAACACGAAACAAGTGTTTTTGATCACCTGCATTTTCATTAATTCTACATGAATAGTAATCTATTTTAGCCTGTTCAATTAATTTAATTACTAGTACAAGATATATACTACAAGGTGACCCAAGAAATGCAACTTGTGATTTTTTTTGCACATCCATCCATCCAGACATCTATCTGGGTATCTGTATGATTACTTCCAAAATACTTTCAGCAGAGACAACAATGTAGAATTGCATTAAAATACTGAAAATGTGAAAATTGCATCCTGATCATTTGTGTTCAGGGCCATCTGCATCTGACTGTTTCAACACATTTTAAAACCATTGTGAAGTCCTTTCCTAAACACCAAACAAAACAGGAACTGGTCTTACCCGGATGTTGTCTTCTTCTTTCTGTCCTCTCCATCACTTCTTTTACCTCCTTCACTACCAGAGCTAGGATTGCTCTTCAATTTGATTTCTCTGCTGGGTGACACCTGGAGATGACTACTCTCTGACATGGTCACATTATTGGTTGGTTTGCTGTCTTTTACAGATCTTGCATTGTTTTGTTGGCTACTTTCTTGAGATCTATGACTATCGTTTGTCTCCCCTCATTCGATCTTGGACTCATATGTCTGGTAGGACTGGAATGTTTGCTGCCCTCTGGTGATGTGCGATTGCTGCCATCTGGTGATCTAGTAGTCGTCTCTCCAATGTCTCCTTCAGGGGATGCAGGGTTTTCCACTAGTGCCTCCATTGATGGGGTTTTATCTGGAGGAAGTAGTTGCACTGCACCATCTGGATCCACGGCTTGGAGCACGGTCACAGCAGCCATGAATTTCTGTCTCTCGTAGCCACTACTTTGGTTTATTGCACCTAGACAAGAGGCAAGAGACAAGTAGGATGTCAATGTGACTATTGATTTGAATAGCAATACAATGATACAAACAGCATTTGATATAGCAGTTTATCAATTAAGGTCAAAGTAATTCTATTTGACCTAATGCATAATAGTATGATTGATTTAAAGGCTGACTCATAGATTTCCCAATGAGGGCGCATTCAATTTTCAAACAAATCACATTTTTTGCATGTACATAATGCTTATCCATATACTAATCATTGTGTGAATTAACTAAGCTCAAATCAAACTCCTTCATATAGAAAATCACAACTTTGTTATAAAATTCCGGATCCGGAAATTTTGTTATACACAGTATCCTATGGCGCTGTTATCTGTGCATAAATGTTTCCTGCATGAAAACGTAAAATCCAATTCACCTCAAACTTTGGAATTAACATTTTAGGTAACTATCTTTAGTTCTAGATGACTATTTTTAATTACTACACATATTTCGAAATCTCTGAGTCAGCCTTTAAGATTGATGAATCTAGCTAGAGGTGAATACTTTTAAGTCCATTCTATAGCATAACAGTAATAATAATAATACCAGTTTTTATATAGTGCTTAATCCCCACAAACTGGCTCAAAGCATGGTTGACAATAATTATTATGCTGCCTTCAAGAAATCATCACAATCATTTCGCTTCATCTAGGTGGCTGCTCAAAGACATGCCTTACAAGCACACAAGCCTATAATATTCCCCATAGCAGCTACCCAGATTTCGCTTGGGTTGACGAGGCAATTGAGATTAAGTATCTTGCCCAGGGACACAAACATGTAGACCACAGTGGGGCTCGAACTCACAATTTTAACAGTCTAATGATCATGAGTCCGGGGCTTTTCTCACTAGAGACCACACATGTAATATGCCCTTCATTTGATCTAGGACTTATATGTTCTGGTAGGACTGGAATGTTTGCTGCCCTCTGTGATGTATGGTTTGCTGCCCTCTGGGCACAATAGGCAATAAGAAAATTTTGCAAGATGCCATGGATACATGTCCATATAGTATATCACCCATTGAACTTTTTGTACGAGGAACATTGAGGAGCGCGTGTTCATATTCTGACCGCAAGCCTGGCCGCCAGGAGTATAAAAAGAGAAGTATGGTGGCAATTTCCCGAAAATATCATTATAGGTCAAAGCATCTAATCTGTCTTTTCATCATTTAGTTTTGATTGTTATCCAGTAATCCCCTCACTGATTTCATCAATACAAAGATATATACTTGTCAAAAGCATGGTTTGGCATCAACCATCAATCTTGGGATCCAATGTTAAATAGAGCTGCACATGATCTGCAACATGTTGGTAATAATATTGTGCTTCGATATTGGAGGTGATAGCATGTTTGGTATACAATCTGAAACAGAGAGGCCCACCTATTGAAACCCTGAGTAGAACCCAATTCAGTGTAAAGCAGTACATTGAATTTTGGATATATGACATTGCCTATCTATATAAGAGAATGGAATTTACTGTATCAAAAGGGCATTATGTTTAGGATGTCACAAATGTTACTGGAATTACATATAACTGCTAGCTCCATGAAGGATCATTTTAGTTTTTTTGAATACCTGGGTCTACTTAATGTCGAGTCCTGGATGGTAACATATTTATTAGATTACAAAAAGGATGAGGGGTGCTGAGTTTCGACCATCCTGTTTAAGCCATTTGATTGGCGCACAACACTACTGGCAAGATTCCATGTTTAGTGGGACCATGTCCTCCCTGAGGGCCCTTTGTCTACTGAATTTAAAAACATAATCCAGTGTGACTAAATACAACTTCAGAAAACAAGAGCGGGTCTCGAACACGAGTGGTCCGGCTGTCACCTTTCCTTCACTCCTGCACAAGTTGACCTCCAATGACCTTAGATCTAGGTATATGACCTTTGACTCGGCCATGACATGCAGGTCTCTATGGTTCACACTGACTTGAGTTGGTGGCAGTAATGTGTCTTCGCCTGCACTACAGTTCAGGCAACACCAAACTAGATAGAATTACAAATCAAAGCCAAGTATGTTAAATTCCATTGCCATTTGATTAAAGTTCCCTAAATACAAATAATAACACAGAAAAAATGAGTGCGGGTAAAAACAAAGAGATCAGAGCTGTGTTCAGCAGGTCTACATTAGCTAACACTTTTCTAAAAAGATTCAAAAGGTCAAAGATTATCGGCATAGACAAGCTGATCAAAACACCTTATACAAATTTAAGAGAGATTAAGAATTGTACAAAAAGCAGAATTAGTGAGTAGATTTGGCCCCGGGGGGGGGGGGGGGGGGGGTTAACTCAACACAAAAGGACCATATGGGATGTGCCAAAACATTGGTCGCGTGGTTGCCTTCTGGTATTTCATTATTCATTATTTAGTCATTTCAATGTTACAAGTGACGTCTGTTTTTTAATTTCAAGTTATGTTTATTTTCAACTTTTTTTTACAACTTATTATAATAAGTTTTTTTTAATTTTTCTATTTATCATAAAATAGTGTTTTCATTTTGAGGCTGTTTTGCAAGCACGGAGTGTTGTATGTTGATACAGATGGAAAAGAGCAGTTCTCGGTCGCTTCATGGTAACCTCCCTTTCACTCTGCAATAAAAATCAAAACTAAATGATAGATGATGTTGACATTCATGAAGCACTCTGTTGTTTTTTCTGGCAAAATCAGGGGGGGGAGGACATGCCAACCAACAGCAACACGAATTCAAAACAGCATCAATTTAAGGGTGCTAGTCCTGTTTCAAGACTTAACGTTAGGCGGGCGCTTTTAACCGCATTATCGAACGGTTACATACAAGACTTTGAAAAAAAACTAAAGACTGGCCTTGTCACTAATATTTAAATCTAAATGACCGGTATTGGAAAATTACCCTATTTTGAAGCGGTGTTAATCCACTAACCGACGTATTTGAAGTCAATATTTTTTTTCCTAAATGTATTAATACTTACTCAAAGAACTTGTTTGAACAAGTTTAAGGATTATTTTGTAATTCACTGGGAAACCAAGCGACTGCCATAGTAAATGCACGTAGGCAATTCCACAAGTCACCGTTTGGAAACCCCATGCCAATTCTAGCAGATCGTGTCCTACCCCCTGCAATAAGCAAGATATTATAGGTAGGTTTCTATGACAGGACCACATAAAATTTGGTCATAAAGTACTCGCAGAACTTTTCCTCAATCTAAATCGGTCACAATATTCATCTGGTAGTCTTTCGTCAAGCATGCTAAAAATTCCATTGATTCAACTAGTGAACTCAATCAGAACACCCCTATGGAATTATCAATCAGCTAAAAAAACAAGCATCTCTAAAGGTGTATGTAATGTGCTCTAGGTGGCTAAACTATGTGTACCTTATAATTTTAATATTGTGTATACTGCCATTATTCCTTCCATCTGTCGCCCGTTTTGAGTATTACATGTGGTTCTGGGGGAATTGGCTTGCTCTTGAATTGCAAATTGTTCTGGAAGTTATTCAAATACGGCTGCAAGCATCATTTCTGGTTCTGGTTCTCACATGAGACAGAATAGGATGAAAACCTTTGTTTAGAAAATTACAATTGTAATATTTTTTTGTTTTTAACCAAATTCTGAATCAGAAAATTACAATTGTATATTCTTACCAAATTCTGAATCAGCTGGCACTTTCTTTACTTTCTTCTCACATCTGTTCTTTTCTTAATGATAAATACAAGTTAACTTAGACAATGAATACAAATATAATGTAAATGGGCGCCCGCAGCAAGTTGCCCATGCTCTCTCATGTTTTTTGGCTTTGGGCCAAAGTCCATCATATAATGTTGCGGGGGGGGGGGGGTATATTTACCACTCCTCCCACACAGCGATTCTCTTTTTACATTCCAGCAATATGCCAATACCCGAGGCAGGCCCCCCCTTGTAAAATCTTTGACAGGACCATGGGGTAGCACTGTAATCATTTTGGTGTTTTAATCAGTCTGTCGCAAGATTTTTGTGCTGAATCACTTGTTTATACTTTGAGATCAAAAGAAGATGCAAATGAGGTAATTTCCCATGATGTTATTTTGGTAATACGGTGCAAATCCGATGATGTGAAATTTATGTGAATATGATTGGGCAGTGCACAGTAATGTTTAATCATTATGATGCTGTAATGATTATTATTAGGATAGGGGAATCTAGCTGCGGTAGTTAATACTTCTCACTGGCAAGACCATGGCCAGCAGCCAGAGTAGGCAAGTAGGTTTTAAGTTATATCTAGGTTTTTGATCTGGCAATAATTGTCAAACCAATAAACCTGCGGTCATTTGGTCAAGCCATCTCAAACTACTACCTAGACTAGGCTTGTTTTAACTCATTCATTATTTCCATGAATACGGTCATGTGGGGTATGGGTGGGGCAAGAGACTGAGGCAATCTTGTTTGTCCAGTCAGTGGTGTCCAATGCATATAATCCCTATAGTAACACGTATGAATTAGTCTGATTAACACTCTTCATTAGTCTTAAAATGATTAAAATATGTCTTTTTATTTACAACCTAATTACAGCCCTACATCTATTAAAAATATGTTTCCTTTCTTCTGGTCTGCTCTCTCTTTCCGTGAATAAAAATGCATCTATCAGCATTCCTGTTATTTTATTCAGCCCCTTTTAACACGATCATTCCTGCTAATTGTCCCTGTATTCACAACTCATATAGAACGCCTCAATACATTCAGCAACACTATGCATCAGTGGATATAATATGCATATATTGAGTGACTTATGAAGTATGCCATATCGATTGATGAACCAATCGACTGGTCTGGTAAACGCGTACACGCAGGGGACAATTTTAAAACAAAGCAACAAAACGTCACAAATGCGCATCTATTATTCAGTACCTTATGCATAATACATTAGGGTCGTGTCAACTTTGAATACCAACGTTGTAAGGCGTATATATTGTCCATTCTCCTCCAGGCGTGTCGGTCAAATTTCTTTGCGTGTTGTTTTCTGGTGCTTTTTTTCGGTACATTCTACGATGATTTTAGCTGTGATACGGTATGAATATTCACAAATTCGCATCAACTTGTAATTATCAAAATACTCAACGATGTATTTTAGAATAGGTTGTAAAAGACACATTTTATGATTTAATACTAATTTAAAATCAGATGATTCATACATACAATATCAATATTGCTGATTATGCATTAACAACACCACATACTGACATACAAGATTGCCTAGTGCTCTTGGGTGGGGTGGGGGTTGGGGTTATGGGGGATTGTCCTGGAGGTAGCGGTTTCTTTTCTTTTGCTTATTAGTGTTAAATGAAGCACTTTCTTAGACTTTTTAAACTTGAATTGGGTGATGTGCTGTCTTTAATAGAATACACCTCATACTATTCTGTCGGTCGGTATTAGTCACAAATTGGAATCCTTCCACCTGATTGGTCAATTAATGCTCTTCCAAGTCACTCCTTGGAGTGAAAGATTCTTGAGTGAATGATAAGTTCACAAATACGCGTTGCAGCAAATTACTCACTGAAATTATTTTCTTGACATAATAGCATAAATACATCGGTCCTCGACCGCTGTGTCGCCTGCCGCGCGGTTAGTGAATGATAGGCTTCCAATGACCTTTGACCTTGATATTGGTGACCTTTGACATCATCAACAAATGAAGGTATCCCATGTTGCAACCTATGATTCAGTTTGGTTCCACTTGAATTCTTCAACTTTTCAAATGAGGTCTTTACCTTTCAGCCCATTTTACAACTTGACCTCACATGACCTTTGACTTGGTATGTGACCTCTGACCTCATCAACAAATGGGGTCCCATGTTGCACCTATGATTCAAGTTTGGTTCAATTGACCTTTTCAAATAAGGTCAAATTTTACATTTTCAGCCCATTTTTTACCTTACCTCACATGACCTGACCTTGGTTTGTGAACCTCTGCCTCATCACAAATGAGGGATCCCATGTTTTTTTTTTTTTTAACTTTGTATTTGTTTTTTATGGTTCCAATTGAACTTTTCAATGAGGTCAATTTTACATTTACGTTCAGCCTTTATAACTTGACCTCACTGACCTTTGACCTTGGTAATGTTACCTTTGACCTCATCAACAAATTAGGGAGCCCATGTTGCACCTTGATTCAAGTTTGGTTCCAATTGAACCCGTCAACTTTTCAAAGAGGTACAATTTTACATTTTTCATTCCAAGTCCTATTTTACAACTTGACCTCACCTAACCTTTGACCTTGCATGTTGACCTTTGACCTCATCGACAATTGAGGGATGCCAGCCCTTGTGCGACCTTTGTACCTCAAGTTTGTTTTAAATCCATCAAAGTATGGTGGATATTACCTGCAACTGTTAACCCTTTTTCACAACAGACATCAACAGACATCATCACACAGACAACTACAGTGGAACACTCCCTATGTGTCTTCCTGCATTAGGCAGGCGAACACAAAAATTATTTCCTGCTGCTGTATCTCACGAAAATATTCTTGAGATCAGATCAAAGATCAAAAATTGATTAAATCGAGAAAACTTCTAAGCATTCCATATAGACTGTCCATAATAAGTTTCAACGCCATCGCAGGGAAGTGTGTATGCCAAATTCAACAACTGCGACCGACAAATATATGGCTTTATTAAGTGCATGTTTATTATGGTAACAGGAGGCTGTCTCTTAACCGATACAACATCTCCGCAAGGCTTCAAGGGTCCCCACAAGTATCGCAACATACACGCGCCAGACATACCAAAACCGACAAACCACATACACACACACACATATTTATACATCATTGTGCGAGTGCCACAGGAAGTCCAACCTTAAATTTCGGTACAATTGAGGTTTTTGGCTTTGATTTTGTAAATACATAAAACAGCACAATTTAAGGCACTATCGTGATTTGCGCCGAACCATAAAATCGAAAAAATCTTCAAAAATCAATTTTTGCATTTTTACCAAGTACGGGTACTCTAACATACCCTGCAAAAAATGAAAGACCAGAATCAACCTAATAAGCACAGAACCGATATTTTAAGCCTTTCTGTCCGAAACTGACACTTACTACAACACGTATTCAAGAGAGTCCAACTCTTTGAAACCTGCCGTTTTCCTTCTTCCTTTTCTGGCCATTCTTCAGTTGGAAAAATACTTATTGAGAATTATACAGACTTAACCCTTCTGCTTTTAAGCTTATTACTGGCAATTTCAAATATTTTGACTCTTTCGGGTGAATCACTGCATGTGTCTTTCAAGCTATTAGTGCGTACACCATATCCAATTATCTTTTTTGTCATTTACTTGGCTCCTGCATATATTTATTTGCCAAATCCCCAGGGGGCCACTTGTATTCAAAGGTGGCATTGATGCGTGAACATGGACTTTTGTCACAATGCCCCTAAACACATATTTTCCAACGCGACTAACATATACCCTAAACATACCCTAAACAACTAGTTTTTTCTGTTTCATGACACACCTCTCAACAAGTACGCAGTGCGTTGAATTGTAAATATACCTTTATTATTTTGCTTTGGCTTTACTTCCCAATTCCGATTACAACACTTTTGGATGAATATTTTGATCCCTGGCTTAATGATTATAACATGAAAATTTTCAAGGGTAAGAAAAAACATACCCATCATTTGCTGTTTTTTTTGAACCCTAAACAAACGGTACGCGAGTACATCGCCTGTGGAAAAAAGACACCCTTTTTAACCCGCGTTTTCTATGTTCACTCAGCATTCCACCTTGACTAGAATGGCCCCCGGGGCAATCATAAGGCTCTGCAGAGAAATATGAATCTTAAGTGATTATAGTTGCCGCATGAGTTGATAGTTTCCTTCCTTGACCAAGTGTAGTTGTAAACCACATGGAAGGCGTATTGCGAATGACAGATCTAATCTAATCTAATACATCAACCATATCATATGCTCCGTAGAAATCGACCACTTATCAATAACCATTTCTAAAATAATCAGTCTATGAATGGGTTTTCAAATCTATACACTCTTTGAATCCGAATGTCATGAGAGATGCTGTTTGTGCTTTTATTTAATCCCGTTGTGTTATTGAGCCTAAGTCTTGGTTTCTAAAAATAGATTGAGCTCAATTCACCATGGCGGAGTTTTTTGTTGCATCCGTTCCTCAACATTACAATTCGCTACAACATCTACTTTTCATCTTCATCTGTAAAACAGGCTTTTATGTTTTGATCACACCAATCACCAATTTTATCTCATTTTTAGAACTGGGCAGCTGTGCGCAGTGGCCGGAAAAATTCCCTATTTTCCCGGAAGATAGGTCACATTTCCCATAGAATTTCCCACTCATTTTTTATGTATTTCTTTGTCTGAAATTCAAAAATTTCCCTCCAAATTGGTGGCACATTTCCCGGGAAGGAGCTTCCCTAGCTATAGATTCCCCACTTTTTTCCCACCATGGCTGTGCGATATAAATTGTATCCATAAATATCTGGATACTGAGACATTTCACAACTTTGTCCGCTCTCTCATTTTATTGCGGCTAGATATTTCAACTCTACAAGTACATGCAGAGTACTTAGGAAAAGAAATATTTCAATTGTCTTTCTTTTAAAGGTGCATTTCTGATTCCAGCACCACTGTTTTATTTGTGGTTCCCATAGATATCCCTGAGAAAAGCTATTCACAATCTGAGCTGATCACGATATTGTGGTTTGTGTTATGAGCACTTGCTGGTTTTCCCACGGTTCCGTAGGCCCACTTTCTGTAAATCGTCTGTTTACGACAGAAATACAAAATTGCAAATTTCTTACAGATACGACGAATTTGCACATAAGAATGGTACATGGTGGATTACTAATGTTAACGGGTCAGATGATAAAAAAATCTCAACTTTTTAGGCAAGTCGGGGGGGGGGGGGGAGGAGGAGTTGTGGATCCCGAAAGGCCCCTTTAAACACATTAGAGGAAAACTATACTAGGTGATCCTTCAAAAGATTTTGAGACCCAAAGTACCAATTACCTAAAATTGGCATCTATATTGAGAGCAGTTCATTTCCTGTAAGGTTGTGCCCTGAAAGAAAGGGGGAGGAAACATCAATGTTTAAAAATGATATTCTATTGAAAACATCTTAGAGATTCATATTTGTCGGCAGTGCGTAGCCAGGTGGGGGAAAAAGGGGGGCAGAGTGCCCCTCTGAACAAAATCTGAGAGGAAATCGGGAAATAAAATGTGGATATTCAGGTTAAATCGGCCTATTTCGGATTCTTTTGTCCTGCGACCGGGAAAATTTTGCTTTTGATCGGGGATTGTTCCACCATACCAGGAAATTCCCCCTGCAACCACGGCTGGTACGCGCCTGTTGTCAGTGAATAAAAAAAAATACCTAAAATGCTTATAAAGTCTTGGCTTATTTTTGGCAACATGAAAAAACATTGAAAGCAAAACCTGCACACATCGCCCCTTTAGATAGTGGGGAAGGAACTGTTGTCTCAGATTAGCATTACAGAAAATAGTACATGTTAAAGCTATTTTGCCCACGTGGACACCAGGGCTCCCGATTGCTTGTTTAGCATGCAGTTTGCCTACACATTTTCTGCCATTTGCTATTCAATTTTAAGATTGTTTTTAGCAAATTTCCCCTAATAACGTTGCACAACTATCAACATGATCAAATCAAGAGCTGTTGCAAAAGTGCTACACAAATAAAATTCCTTAGCGCAAGCCCTGGTGGACACACACATGCATGCACCCACACACTATAAAACTTCATATCTGTGATTAGTCTGTTCTTGACGATCATGATACCAGGTTTTAAATCATTAACAAGGTGGTCTTATCTCGCCTGCTTTTGTAATCACCTGATTTGCATAAATTTATGCAGTTACCCCCACCTCATCAAATTCATAATTCAAAATGTGCCCAAATCATTCAGTGCTAAAAGAAACTAAAATTTTTTCTTCCATTCAGGCAAATAGAGCCTGAAATTCGCACCCACATGCCGGGGGTGCACTCCGACTCCCTAAAATAGGTGATGGGGATGTGCGGCGCTATTGACCCCCTTTTTTTTACCTGCTGTCAATGAAAGACCCCTTTTTTACCTGTCACTGAAAGACCTTTTTGTCTTTCCTCTCATTTGATGCCTCCCATTTTTTATCAAAATGTCACTGAGGAGCCCTTATTCTAATTTCATGCTCTCACAGAAGCCCCTTTTAATGTTATAACAGATAAACTGGTTTGAATGGTTAGAATTTGCCCAAGAACACCCCCTCCTTTTCACAAAATGAGAGGACCCAGTGATTGACCCCCTCCCCAATGACCGCTTTTTTTCCTTAAAGTTTCCTCAGGCAAATGCCCCCTACCTGAAAGTCAAGTCCGCACATCCCCGTCACTGTCATATCTGAGTGCCCCGTGGCCCACCACCGGCCCACATGCAAGAAAATTAGCTCCATACCACCTTTATGGATCTACTCTAAGCTAGTGCAGTTAGACAGGGGTTCTCAATTACCTGTTTCAGTTTCACCAACATTTTCAAAAGTTCCAACTTTTGAGGGCCAAAATCAAGAGTTGGCGGGCCAGATTTGGCCGCGCGGGCCGCCGGACACAAGTAATAGAGTCCCAGCATGTTTAATATTTCCAGCATGCATGTATTGGGCCGAATCTTGTTTTCTTTCATAGTGCTGCTGTTGGAAAGTGATTGACCACACTTTTGTCATTATGATTTAATTTGTACGATATTGTAATAAAACATCTTAATATTATCTAAGATGTACTACAAAGTATGTTCAAATGATGGTGCATCAGGCCCAGCAACTGACCTTGTATTTCTTGGTTAAATTTTTGATTGACCCGGGCATCATCCAATGGTAATTGCTTACCTTTTGGTAAAGTTGTTAAAAGAATTTTGTATCTAATTCACTTGGCCCCTTATTATAACAACAATTGGGAAGATTTTAAGGTGACCTGGGAACGGGTTGGCGCAGCTATCTTTCCTCGCCTTTCACCAATGAAGGTCTCAGGTTCGATCCCCGGCAGGTCCTCTTTCTCGGTGGCTTTATGTAAATTTAGTCTCTCGATCATTCCTTCCCCTGTAACCCGGTTTCCTCCTCTTGCTTCTAAAATTGAGCTTCTTGGCACAAATCTTTTTCTGGTACCTTTCTCTCAATGGGCTGAACTGTTGCCTTCATTCATGGCTGCTGCACAGTGCCTTGAGCACATTTTTACATTGTTATGGTTGCACGTTTAAAATATTCAAATTATTATTATATATTATTATAAGGTTTGCATATAGAAGGTGTATTTTAAATTGTTCTATCCTGTAATAAGCCAATCACATATACTTTAAGAAAGGTGGCAGACCCCACACCCCCGTCATTAATGCTGCCTTTAAGTTCCGAGTTTGGAAAAAAAAAAAACGTTGTTCCTTTTTATAAAATAAGACATTACCACATTGGTAACTTTTACATAACCTCTAAGTTTAATTTTGAATTTGGGAGGTATTTGGAATTGAGACCCCCTGATAACCCCGAGAGGCTTTTTGAAATGAGTTCAAGTACAACGACTGCCAAAATGTAAAGGTCAACCTAATGACAATCCCTCCTATTTTTGATTCGCATAATCATTCGGCTCCATGTTTTGATTCCATTTTTGGGGACACAGTATGTTATAATCAACGTCTCTTAAACTGTTTGAACTGGTCCTTTTCCTGCACTAAACAATAGGTATCCAAACATCTGTGTTACGAAAAACAGGAGCACCAATGGTGCATAGCTCATAATTTATGGCAGTGTGTCCAACATACCTATTAATGCCCTTGAGCTGAATCTATACTACGACAATAGGGGATTATACATTTTCTGCGGATAAATTTTGGGTGCATGAAAAGCTTGGATGCATCCCTTTTTAATAGGGAGGGGTCACAACCAAATTTGAATCTTCTTGAGTTCTAATAGCACATACGATTCGCTTCTCTCTGGAACTCAAGCCCTCACATAAAGGACAATATTTGTAGCAGAAAGTAAACAAATTCTTAATGCTACACTTTAAAGGTGCAACGAGAGATTTCAAATAAACAGGTGTCCCGAAAAAGAAAAAAATGTGAATGAAAATTCTGGATATGGCCACTGAGGTAAGGTACAGCTTTATATCTACAAAAATCGCCTATCTGTAAGGGGGATTCGCTAGAATGTTTCTGTGGTACAAAAATTGTGAAATTTAATTTTGTATAGGAGCAAACTACGAAATTCAGCTTATGTTTTAGATTGAACTACAACGCACATATACAAATCACCATTTTGTTTTCATTTAAGCCATTTCTGTTAACCAAAATAAAATGTAGGGCCTTATTGTGCATCTACCCCTATATGAAATAACTTACAATACCAGAAAACTAGTGGGAGGAATGAAATCTCGTTGCACCTTTAACAAGTTAAATATTTGATTTTTTTAATCAAATTATCAATTAGAGAGTGGCCTATAATCTAATGACCAGTTTTAGACAAACATATCTGATCATGTAATCAAGGAAGCCCCATCTCCAGCGGACCTCTATGTGCTCTCAATTAGTTATTCCTTGATAATCCTATTTTTTAAAAATACTAGTTTAAAATCAGGTATATCCCTCTTTAAACTTTCCACCAAAGTTGAGGTGATTTTTGTATGAGTCTCTTAAACATTATTTTCTTAATTCACTAAAAAACACTCTTAAACTTTGTCAAATATTAGCTGTATCTGCACATGGATTAATAACGCTTATCTCAAAAAAAGGGAAAAATCGGTTATTCTCTTTTAAACTCCCACTTTCCAAAAAATTGGCAATTTGCACATGCGTGCAAATTGGAATCAGCATATTCAACTTGTTCGAAAACAATCCTCAAACTATTAGTGTATCTGAGTAGAGTTTCCCCGCAAAGATGTCACTATGGACCCTCTACATACGTAATAGAAATGAAAGCACAGTGCCATTGCCTCAAGTGAGTTACACACAAAAAGTAGATTTAATTTTTTTGACAAACATGCTCCTCTTCCCTAAATTTAAAGACTGCTGGTCAATAATTAACCCAATTAACTTTCTGCCCTGCGCTGCAACCTTATCTTTCACTTCTTCAGACTCTTTTCTCACTTTTGCTCTCCTCAAATAGTTAGGCCATGAAACAAGACTTTGTATAAATAATGGCCTGAGTTAACCATTCATAAATCAGCATTGATTCTACTGGAGATGATTAGTGTGCCAACAATGACCAGAAAATTGAAAATTGTTAAGCTCACACTTGCGCATGCACATTGGAATATGGAATGCAACTGTCGTTCTTGGGGTGAAAAGGTGCGACTACAATGAACTCATCACTAGCCCTTGATGTTTGTAGTTCTTGCAGCTCTACTGCTGGCAACGGGTTTTTTGTTGTACAGGGAATACTGAATTCTGTGTGTCTTCAGCAAATCAAAGTACAAGTCTTTCAGTTCTGTTGTGTGCATTCTATCACATCTGACGCAATGAATTTACACATTAGTCTGCTTATTTCCTTCCAGTCGCCATCATTGGAAAATACGTAAACAGTTAATTTATAACAGAATTTCCGATTTTTTAACTTGGTATGTAGGATTAGCTCTGGCAACCGGTTACGGTCTTTTTTTTTCAGCATTGATTCTGAATTCAGTTGCAGATGCGATTCGCTTGTTTGCCACAACCTTAACACAAAGCACAACGATGAACGATGTTCACGGTCACTATGGGGATTAGTAGCTTTCTTTGCGTGTGGCTACACTTGGGGTTCTCTTTGGATATGGCAACGTCTACAGCAGAGTGAATCGGACAGTGAGTATCTCTGCCCCTTTAATCATGTGACACTTTGAAAACTGTAATAGTTTAGCATAGCAGGCAGGACATTCACTTCTAGCATTCTTCTCAGTGTGGTATTGAACGGCTAGGTACTTTTCTACGCCTACCGATATTCTACCCAATGACACACAATGTTCCTGTACCACTAATGTCGAGATTGATACCGAAGACGCCTTCCAAACAATGACTACCAATTTTACCGAATGGTGAGCACCGACACAGAAAAGTTCTACACTTCTTAAACCAAAATGTATACTTCGTTGCCCACTGTTTTTTACGTCATAGCGTGGATTCCGACGATAGTCGCATTCGCCATACAATTTGGAAACTCTCAGGGGGATGGTGTGGTTAATATTACTCTTACAGCTATACAAAAATTAGTGTCTCCTGTAATTTTGCTATTAACTTTCCTGTATGCATACATGAGTGAAAACTTCCGGGAGGGAGTGAGGCACTGTTTAAATCACTAATTGGAAATTGTGTGTGTGGTGCGAATGCACTTGTGTTTGTGATTATGGTACAGAGGAATAGGCAAACAACTTGGAGTGCCATTCACCCATTCCATCTGGGGCGGGGTAAGACGGCACTTTGGTCCCTAGGGTAAGACACTATCAGCCAATTTTTTTCAACAATGTAAACAAAAGCGCCCCCCTGTTTTTCATCAAATTGCATTTTTGAATGTTGTGTTGGAAATTGTGGTGACCCAATTGTAGTAAACAACAGTAACACCCCGTAAGGGGCTAAGCGTAACGCGCCGTATTGTCAAGAAATGATTTTTATGACTTTTTAATCAATCAAGTCCAGGATCAGACTTTTTTAGATGCAGAAGAACAGTCGCGTAAATGGCATCTTTAAAATGCTCAAGTGTCTGGTTTTTCAAAATGAACAGTAATATAAGGGGTTGATATGACCTAAACACTAGCAATTAGAGGAAAAAATGGGCATTTTGATTTTTGGAAAAAAATGACTGATAGTGGCTTTAAATGTAAAAAAAGCTTTTGGTAAAACTGTTGATATTTGTTTAATTATATACAGTACTGACAGAAAGAAATTGCCAAGCCCCACTAATGGGTTTTGAGTGAACTTGAGTGGGAAATACACAAACCCACTCAATCCCCACTCCAAATCCCACTCAAACCCACTCAATCCACTCAAAGCTAAAAATCAATAACACTACCATGCACTATTATGTCCCACTCATTTGGGTCAGAGCGTCACTCAATCCCCACTCAAACCCACTCAAATCCCACTCATCCCACTCGCAGTAATTTGAGTTAGTGAACATTGAGTGAATCACTCATTTTTGGCAAGTACTTCTGTCTTGTTACGGTATGAAATGTTAAAGATGGAGCAGAGATAGATTTTCATGAGTGGATGGCGCCCTCATGTTATAACAAATCACTGTTTTTTGCATGTATATAATGCTTGTCCACACACTAATCACTGTGTGAAATAGCCGAGCTCAAATTGATGTCCTTATAAGAAATTCACACTTTGTAGCTATAATCTAAATTCCAGAATTTTTGTTTTACACAGCTCATGGGTACTTGTTATTACTACACATGTTTACATACATCAAAATTTGATTATTTTAAATAATGACACAAATAGATTTCCGGGGAAATTCTCTGAGTCGTCCTTTAAGTAGGAGTATTTGCTACATTTGGTTTTTGATGTTGGAAATTTCCAAATATGCATTTCAAATTTTATGGGTTTTTTTAAATTCTCTTAGACCTTGTTGCAGGCATGGCTCTTTGGTACACTACAAAATGGTTTTTGTAAACAAAATTGAAAACATACATTTGTAGCAATTTTGTTCTTAAAGATCGGTACATATCAGTTTTCATTCCGTATTTTTTCAGTCACTCTTATACATCACATTTTTGTATACATCGTGTACTGGGAAACGAACACGGGTACCACAATCAATATTGCAAGTATACTTTCTCGCTCATTCAGGCGGAAAACATCTTTGGGCAAAATCAATACCACCGTATTTTTGCCGTTGCTATCCACACAGTAACCATTGAAAAATCCAAAAACTGCAACTTTTGGTTTGGGGGTTTTGCATCTTTTCCTTTCATCCTCAGCCATTTTGCACGCTTTTTTTACAAGCGAGGTGTTCAATGAAGAGCAAGACCTAGGCAACAAAATGTATATTCGAAAACTTTCAATGGTCTGAACTTTTGGCCACAATGCTGATTCCGAAAAACATGCCCGAGATCTTTTTTTTGTGCCAGGTGTATAATCAAAGTATATGTGGCACCAAAAAATGCAAACGTACATATGGAAAATCACTGGGTTAAAGGTGGGTTTCCGATTAGTTGTACTTGTTCTTTCTCCCACTTGATATGAGAGCCTGGCAGCCTGCACGCACTTACCAATCAAGTAGTGTGGAAAACGAACTTGCGGTGTTTTGATAACAGAAGCGATAATGCACAGTGCAAGACCGTATTCCTACTGTGCTAATATGGATGGTAAACCACTAAACGCACAGTTTTTTGTTTAATACTTTGCAAAGAAGTGGATTTGAAGGCTGAAATTGCAGGACGATTAATGAAGAAAATACGGCCTTTCATCTGATATCAAAATTTTATACTATGCCGGTTAAATTCGGGGGGTCCAGAGGCAATCGGAACACGCACCTTAAAGTACCAAGGATAGCAAAAAACCTTTAAAAAGAAAAAGCTTGTCCAAAATAGATTAAAGCTGAAGCAGGACCATATTTTAAATGCTTTGAAAGCTGTAGCAGCTAGGCTTGTTTAGAAAACGTATTTATAACTGATTTTTGAACATGGGAAAACGACATTGATTTGTTTGATATTCCAGTGAATAAGCTGCATTATAAAATAAAGTTTGGTCGTGGAATCTTTTGGAACAATATGTATGAACTACCATTGGTACTGTATGCATGGATATATTTACTGTATGCATATGTATTATTATGTATGCATGTATGGATGTAAATAGCAATTGTAAACCTTATAGTATTATTTTATATAGTTTCAAAATATTGTACTTGAAGAATAATTTGATTATGTTCAATTATTAGCACTTAATTGTGATGTGATCCATGTATGATTACTCCAATATTGGAGGGAAGGTCTGCGCCCGCCGCAATACCTCCATTATTTCAGTTCTGCGTATAATACGCATGCACGCCAAAATCGGAGGGGTAGGGGAGGGTTGCGGACACGCAAAACTAAAAAAAATCGGAGCTTCTGCGTATTTTAAATTAATATTTATATTCAACCACTCCAATATCGGAGTTTCCTGCATATAATACGCAGACACTCCAAAATCGGAGGGTTTTTCTGCAGACATCGCAAAAAACTCCAAAAATCGGAGGTCTGCAGACTCGCAAAAACTTCCAAAATCGGAGGTATGCATATCTTTGAATATTATTATATATTCAAACACTCCAATATCGGAGTTTAAGATGATAATAGCAGACACTCCAAATAGGAGGGTCATGGGACATCGCAGAACTACAAAATCGGCGTTGCGTTTTCTTTAAATATTATATGGGTCATCACCAGGTGGGACAAAACCATATTTTGCTATAGCCTAGGATACAATTCAAAATTTTATTTTAGATGCAAAGTCTTTCAAGAGTACTTTTATGCAATGTACCGTATTTATAAGGTCTTTAAAATGATACCAACCATATGACCATTACACTTTATTTTTTCAGATTTTTCAATTTAAGATAGGAATTGACTCAAAAAAAAGAGGTTAAATTGTGCAATAAAAAGTTGTACATTAATTGCAAATTTAGACCAATTTATGGATTATTTAATTCTTCTGTTTTTATAATTTTTTACAACAATACTGACCAACTTTAAATGATTATTCATTTCCTTTTCCATAGTTTATCCCCAAGGCATAGTATGACCCATCAAAAATGAGGTGTTCCCCGTAATAGGTGGTGTCCACTTTTAGTACAATTTTAGATGCATCAGAAATTTTACTAATTTACCGTAAAGCCATCAAAATTGAAGTACAGTCACTACTTGTAATACATTCACAACATAAAACCTATTAGGTTATATTTGTTTTAGCTGAGGGGCTATTGTGGTTATTTGGGGCTGGTGTCCACGGTTACGTCTGCACAATTTTAAAAATTTCATGTGTCACTGCAAAGTAGATGGATAAAAAGTGTCTAAGTATCCCTACATCAAATGGTATAAACAATAATGTAGAAATATTTAAAGGATTGATCATGTACTGCGCATTGCAAAAGTTAATTTTAAAACCATCATGGTAGTCCACTGTTCATGTCCGAACCGCATTTCCAAACTTAATCGCTTACAAACATATAGTTAGATATACATTGAATGAAAAATTACCCAAAGTCTTTCTTGTGTTATGCTTTGGTACAATGAACTTATGTTTTTTCAGATATTACGTTTAAAAGCAGGGTTTTGAGTACAGGTGCTTTAATATGTCACTGGACGTGGTGTCCGTGTTACGTCCGAAAATGTCTATGGCAACTACACACTAGAAAATTCAAAAAATAAAATCGAGTTGTTTCATGCTTTCAATGAATTTATACCATTTTTCACCCTCATACTATCAATTATACCCTTTAAAATCAATGACACTGAAATTATGTACTTAAAAAATGCTTTTACATATTCCTTTTAATGTCACAAAGTGCAGCCCAACCTGTGGAATGACCCATTTATATTCAAACCCTCCAATAGTTTCAGCGTATAATACGCTTTTGGGTGTAGAAATCAGACAAAAGCATGAACTTGTCATACCTAGAAAGGGAGGGTTGGTTTGCCAATAACCCCGACGCCCCCCCACCCCTCCTCCTTCAAGATCATCCCTATACCACAGTGATGCTTGTTTTTGGCATGACAAGGATTGTTAAAGCAAATATTATCAACATTTTTTTTAAGAGCGCCACCCCCCCAATTTTTCACAACTTTTGGAGATTTTTACACTATTTGCATTGGTAACTGGCTAGTAAACTATACCTTGATGGTACCTAAGCTCGAAAATGTCTATTGTTTTACAAACGAAGGAATTTTGTACTGGAATAATTATTATCGGGGATCCCCGATAATAATACAACGGCTGTTGGAAATGGCCTTCCCATGTGAAATAGCCGGGAAATAGTGCCATGCACGTGTCTACGCCCATCCATTAGTTGTTTTAATAGTTCAGGCAAGCCAAGTTAGAGGTTATTTTCTCGTGGTAGCACTATTTCATCATGGACGGACATAAACGTAGCATTTCCAGCTCTGCCGTTAAGTCTAATCTGGGATCCCAATTCTAATTACAAAATCACTTATTTTGTGATAAATACGCATTTTTTAGCATTCTCGTTCGCAGGTATAGTTTCCTAGACAATTACCAACGTACCTGTGCAAAAATATCAAATTTTGAAAATCTGGGGCACTCTTCAAAAAATGTGCTAATATTGCTTTAAATATCAAGTGACAATTACAATAATTTGGCACCAGAATTGGGATTTATGGTAGGGTGCAAGTATAACTAGAAGGGGGATTTATAAACAAGGATTAAAATGTTACTAGCATAAAATAAAGCCATTAAAGGCCGACTCAGAGATTTTGAAATATAATTTTTTTGGTCTAGTCAACTAGAAGTCAAGATAGTCACCTAAAATGCTCAATTCCAAAGTTTGAGATGAATCAGATTTTTTGCTTTGATGAAGTAAACATTTGTGTAGTATAACAGTGCCATAGGATACTGTGTATTAAAAAAATTCCAAATCCAGAATTTTATAACAAAGTTGTAATTTTCTATATGAGGGACTTCAATTTGAGCCTAGCTACTTTTTTTGCAGAGTGAGTAGTATGTATGGACAAGCATCATGCATATTAAAAAAAACACAATTTGTTTGAAAATTGAGGCCATTAAAATCAGAACGGGCATCATGTACTTAAAGGTGCACGTTCCGATCGTCTTTAGGACCCCCTGATTTACCCGGAAGTATCGATTTTGATATCAGATGAAAGCCTGTATTTTTCTCATTTTCGTCCTGAAATTTGATGGTTAACCATCAATATTAGCTCAGTATTGAATAGGGATTTGGCAATATGCACTATTGCTTCGACCATCAAAAACTGCCATTCCCAGTTACTTGGTGGGGCATATGTGGCAAGTAACCGGACTCTCATATCAAAGTAGAAGAAGACAACACCATTAAATTTGGAAAAAGTACCTTTAAAAACAACATTCCCGTTCTTAGGATACAACTGTGCATCCGATTTTGTTCTTTTCAAAGAAGTTAGAACAATGGAATTGTCGGCATTCATGCACACCACCCATTGATAGGTCTTCATATGAGAATCAAAAAATCCTTTTTTCCACATTTATGAATTTCAGTTGTTCTGCTGGTAATTATGAATGTCAGTAATGTCTGCTGGGTAAATTTGTTCCAAAACTTTAATTCAAACCAGGACTGTGATGTGAAACTCCTAAACTTAGCACGTACAAAGCAGGGAAGCCAGTTGTTTAGCGCCCCCCCACACAGTGTGGGAAAGCAGGTTATGAAGTAAGTAGACTTGTGAAAGTCCTACAAGATTGCTTGTGATTGGTAACCCATACGGAAATTAGATCCAACAAAATGGGATTTTCATATCTTTAAAACGGAAAAAAAGAAGAAAGAGAAACAATGACTATCAGATTAAACATAGCGTACTATCTTCAATTTAGATTTGAGATTTTTATAGTGCCATATGACATGTAAATGTTACAATTTGGATCTTCTAGCTATGGGCCCTCCATCAAGTGCATACAATTAACTGTTGAATACTCTACTACTACTGCCCTCAAAAGTGTGGGATAGCTGGACCAAGGCCTCCCTCCAAACAGTTTTTCTCCCTCCCATTAGGCTAAAAAAAAATTTTTTGTTTGGTGTACACACCCCGACCTGCCCCTCGAAAACACCTGCCACCTTTATTTTTTTTTTCAATTTCTCCAAAAAAAAAATCTTCGAGCTTCCGACTGCTCCTATTTTTTTCCACCAGTAACCGTTTTTTTTTCCTTATAAACTTGGGACTTGAGGACAAGCTGAATGTTAATGTGAATGTTTTTTTCGAGTTGGTCATAAAGAAGACTTTCAAGTGTCTTCTTTAAAAAAAAATCCAACCCTGATTTTTTTCTTACGTACGCCAACAAACAATTTTTTTATGCACTTATTATAGATCCCCTGTTCAACAAAAAAAACTTTGCCAATGATAATTCTGCGACATAGCGAATTCATTGAAACAACACATTATCATCACTACTCTCCTGATTTGAATGGCTGGTGAGTGACTATAAACTGCTGGGACCACATGAACTTTTGAGCCTTTTTTTGTACTTATCTATATACAGCAAGTTGTAAAAATAATTTACCACAGAGAAAAAACAATATTTAACACTTAATGGTACAGTTAAAAGGAAGAATAATATCACCTGAAGTATGTACTACTCACACTGAAATTTACTCACATTCAACCAGAATTTCTTCAATCCGGCACATCAGCGACTAGCTGTGGTCCCCAGTTTGAACTTCAGGTCCAAACCTGTGATTTTCATATACGTTTGGTTTCCAGTCCATACTGTTTTTTATTGGATCCTGATACGATCTTTGTTTTTTTTTTCTTGTGTCAGATTAAAAGCTAAGGCATAAAAAAAAAAATTGTTTGATTGGCGAAACCCCACCCACCGAGCCCTATTTTTAATTTTTTTAACCTTACCCGCCGACCCTAAATATTTATATTTTTTGTGTGCAAAAAAAAGTTTTAAAAAACACCGTACAAACACATATTTTCATTTATTAGCGCGATATGATATGCTTCCAAACCGCGATATGATGCCTCCAAAATGAACAATAAAAAATTTTTTGTTTTTTTGAAAAATATTTTTGTACGTATTTTGTATTTTGTCTCTATTTGTTGTGTTCCTGTGTAGTGAAACATAAACAAAAAAAAAAGTCGACCTAACCTACCCTATTTTTTCCCTATGTACGCCAATCAACAATTTTTTTTTAGTTATAGGCCTATCATTATTTTATATTTGAAGTTGGAAATAAAGTAGTTTTCATGATTCTATATAAGCGTGTTGGTGTATTTGGACCACTACTATAGACCCTCAGTAAAATGGTTACAGACACTACATTGATCACCTGAAAGAGTCAAAATCTTTGAATTGTGCATGCGGGAACAGCTTAAAAGTGAAGGATAAGTCTTAGAAATTCCCATAAGTTCTTTTTCCCAACTGATAAATTGAAAGAATATAAGAAACAAGCAATATTCAACGTATAAACCTCCATTATTAATTACTTTATATTAAGTGTCCATACGGACCTGATGACTAAAATATCGGTTTTTGTCCTTAATTGGATTGCTTTTTGGTCTTATCACGAATGCAAGGTATGTTACGATACCTATTCTTATTAAGCAATAAATCCAAAATTGGATTTTTTTAGATTTTTTTTTAGATTTCTGTCTGATCGACCAAACACTGAGAGTGCCTAACTGCGTACAAATACTTCATTTTGCTTTAAATATGTAATTTTGAATCTTCTACAAGAAATAACAACTGAATTATCACAAAACGACAGTTTGTAGTTTGTCCTAAAATGATATGCTATTTTACGTCAAAATATTGTTTGGCCCCTAATTTGAAAACTCAATTATAAATTTTGATTTTTATATTCCAATAATGTTGATGTCTACATGAACCCTTCATCGTTTGTGAAGTTCTGCTAATAAAAATCTGTCGAGAAAGTCAAATATTTTTGGGTCCCTAAACTGTCCCTTTCACCAATGGGAGTTCTAAGCTTATTAAACCCATCATATGGCAGTCCTGTCTCTTTTGCATTCAATAAGCAACTCAACTCAGCCCACACAAATCAAATAGGTTGCAACAATACAGACACAAACCAAAACCGCTCTAAGCAGATGTAACAGAGGATAGTCCCATTTCCTGAAACTCCAAAATTTCGAAAACCACGGTAAGGCCAATTTTAGCGCATGATCCGGTGAAGCTCTGGGGACGTATTTTCTCTTACATGATTTAGGGTACCACAGCCCCTTCTCTCTCTAAAATACATTGTTACTACTTAAAAATTGGGTTTTTGATGGCATTTTACCTTTATCAGTGACCTATTTTATCTCATAAATGAAAAAAAAATAAAGTTTTTTTGTGTTGTTTGTTTTAACATTTTCGGATTTTTTTTTTATTTATGCCAAAAATCCGAAAAGTTACATCTCTGATCTCTGCTCAAAGCACTCTGATTTAGGTTGATCACTGGCCGACCTTACATAAGAACCTACCATCGTCCTTGAATATGAGCTGATTCTTCAGCTACAACGGTTTTGGATACGAAAATATTGTTTTAATACCATTCATTTTTATTATCTTAGATTTCGCCTTTAAAGTGTTAAACAACCAGTAGCGACAATCCTAAATTTGGAAATCTTGTCCTGTTATTCCAGAAACAGAGAAACACTTAAGAGGCACTTAAAGTTATATCATGCTGCTCACTCTACAGCACTGTAAACAAAACCTTTGTTGATAAATACTACTTTACTACTCCATACTTGTGTGCACACGCGGATAATGACTGTGAAGGTTTGAAAATTCTAAGTGGCAATCGTCACTTAGACTATTAACTCTTTTTTAAGACTGGGGAGAACAACATCCTGTTATTATAAATCCCTAATGCCAAAGGTAATGGTTTTGTCTCCGATCACAGTACAATTTAATTAGAAAAAAGCATCACATCTTATTCTTGTTTCTTCTTGCATTACAAATGAAAAATAAAATATTTTGTCGACTTCTGTAAATGTAACAACACTGTCCATTTTTCTTTTACTTGTGAAAAATAATTATGCAGTCTTAATTAAGATGGCCCCCACAACTCTGGGTTTAATCATATTTTTCTATCAAAAATATGCAAATGAGCTCATTAAACATTCATACAACCGTCCCAAAAGTATGGCTTCAACATCATTACCTTCACAGGTGCCCTGTTAGATGATTTGCTCGCTTCCAGTTTTAGGTACTGAAGTGATTAATGAAATTGGTATTAACAAGTGGTAACTATTATTTTTGCTTCCTCCGCCAACTAACTAAACTGTGTCCCAGATGAAGGACTGTCCAGGCATTGCCATCATAACCCATATAGCGTTAGTGCAGACCATGGATTTGCCCCCACCAATGAGTTGCCTAACAACTCTGGAATCCTCCAAGGAGACCTCTTGCTCCTTATCTCTTTGTAGTCATGGTTGAATTACATCCTCAGACGAGTCTTGACATCACACGAACGAGAAGGACTATCCACCATCCAAAACCCAGCGTCTAGCGTCACCAAAGTCAGTATCTCACAGACCTGGACTACCCAGATGATCTAGCTCTAAAGCTGATCTGATATGTGGTGCAAAAAGATCTACTAACAATCACTTGAGAATGCTGACAGACAAGTCGGCCTACACTAAATGCCAAGAAAGCCTAATATATGACTGTCAATGAGGAAGACAGATCATCACCTATCAGCACAACATATGGTAGCCCAACGCCAAAGAGGCAAGACTTCAAGTATCCTAGGGTTCCTGATGTTGGTCCGCAGCAAAGAAAGACTTCCTGTCACCCAGAGGACAACCTTGGAATGCCTGCAATAAACTACACCACTTAGGGCAATCTGGTATCTCCATTCAACCAAGCTGAAATTCTGTAGAGCCTGTGTAGAGATATCCTGTTATACAGATCTGAGACCTGGACCATGAAGAAAACTAAAGGATAGACTGGATGGAAACCTACAACCAAAGCTCTATGCGAGTACAAAACATATCCTGGCTGAGCACAAGACAAAGCCCAGACTATGGAGATATCCTCCAATTTCATTTTTGTTGCCCAACGCGTGCACGATTTGCCGTCACTGTCATCGTGCGATTGATCAAAGTACCGCTCTCAGATTCACATGTTGGAAGTTACGTGCCAAAACGGTAACTTGAGTGATTGCCGAGGGACATACAGCAGTATTCATCTGACATCCCCAACTTAATGGACAAAACAGGAACAGTTGGCGCGAAATGTGAACACATCTCGGATGCCCTTAGATAATAATTTTTGATTTCAAAACTTATCTGAAAAGCTTTAAATCAAAACAAAGTTCTGAGTGGTAAAAAGGGTTGTTTTTTGTAAAGTTGAGGAATATAGGTATAGAAGATGTGACATCAATGTTTACAACAGTGACCAATTACAATCAAAGGTAATCCCCCCACCCCACCCACACGCCCACCCCACCCCTCGTCGGTACGCGACTGGATGTACTTGTGAGTGATTCAGTGCATAAAGGCAAGAGTATCTTGAACAAGACTAACATACAGACAGAATTAGACATGAGCAGACATCCAGCATGATATTAACAAACATACCCACTACATGAACGGCAAGAACCGCAAGATTTCTTTCTCACTAATCACTCAATACAATGTCCAAAATTTTACAGGGTATTTTCAAACACTCGATAACTAATTCAGCTGCAAAGTAAAAATTTCGCCATTTTATGAATGAAATCTGCATCTCATGACTTGAATTTTCTACTTGCTTAAAAACAAATACTCAAAGTCAGTGAAAATTTTTCCAGTTCTCTAATTCCTGCCTCAAACCATTGGATAACTCAGAAATTTTAAGTTCTATATATAATAATATTGAAGCAGCGGATCCAGCAAATATTAAAAGATATACCCGGAACAGCTAGCTTTGCATTTAGAGGCATAAAAAAAAATGTTGTTTTGGCATAATGGAGAAAGTTTTTTTTAATTTTTTAGATCTTCTCAATGTTTTACTCTAAAATGAAACAAGATGCTACTATTTAAAGCTTTTTCAATGACATAGCAAGGTCTTTTATTTTACTTGTTGTAGTTGCCTTGTTGTCTTGTTGTGTTATTTTTTCGTCTTTGTGTGGTAAAAAAAAATGTTAATTGTGGATGAAAATAATGGGTCGGCGGAAGAATATTTATTTTATTTTGTGCTAATTGAATAAACAATTTTGAGTCGACAGGTTTTTTTAGGGTTGGTCGGGTACACCAAAACACAAACAATTTTTTTTAATGCCTTAGATCAACCCTGATTTATCTTTTTCAACCATTCCAAGTGGTTTACATCAATTGCTGCCTGTAGACCCTGACACATTCTATAATAGTACTACATGTATGTAGTTGAATACAAAGTGCCAAATTGAGCTAACAGCCCGCCGCCAGGCGGCAATCCGCGACAGAGTGAAAAAAACAAACTGGGTAGACGTCTACCATTTCGGCATTGGAGCAGGAATTGGCCTGGCTTTGTCATCAAATAGCAAGATCACGCAACGCAGTCCAGTATCTCTAATAACGAAATACCGAAGATCGATTAGTAAAGTAGGAATTCTACAGTTGAATTTTATATTGACTGTTATTATGAGTTGTGAAGAGCCAATTTTTGGAAAATTTAAGAAGTGGTGACGTAACCGCATGTTTGACATATTATTTTTGGCCCCGGGGGAGCCAGCGCATTACTATAGAGCTATGCCACCCGCTTTAATAAACATTGGAAAAAGGTCACATTTCTGCCATTGGACGTCGTTTTGGGAATAAGAGGTAGTTTGCACTGTTTGACCATTAAAAAAAAAAAAAAAAAACAAAAAAAAAATGGTGTGTTTTTGGAAAAATGCCCATTGCATTTTGGCCTAGAGTAGTTTATGACCTAATTTAACATTCCCGAATTTGTTATGTATTTGACCCCGAAGCGTCTGCACAATATCAGCCTCATAATGATTTTGATATCCTACACAACAACACCTTGTGCATTTTGTAATTCTCGCTCCCTTTACGGCGTGACTTATAAAAGCCATTGTCGAGATTAATTTGCAGTTTCGATGTGGCAGGGGGTAGGACATACCATCCTAACAGCAACAGCGAATTCTAAAAAAATAATAAAATAAATATGATAAATACCGATTAGCGGTGCGAATATAACTTTGCTGCAAAAATTGATGCCTACCAAACCTAATACCCTTGAACATGGCGCCATGGGGGGATACAGAGCTACGCGCCTCTGAAAATTGAAAGGTGTTGTGGAGAGGACGTCGTGGCCAAGGCAATATGGTTTCAAGCCAGGAGAAGGGGCTTGCAATAATGTCACCTATATCTACCAGAAGCTTTGAATCTACTGATGACAGGGAAGGGCAGGCAATTATAAGAAAAATGGTTGTAGCATTCTACTAGGGACAGGTAAGCTTCATTCCTAAAACAAGCGCACATGAAGTGTGCAAAAATACCACTACTTCATTCCAATCGTGTTCATTTTGGTCCTTGAACAGTCTGCCAAGTGACAATTTAGCGCGAAGTGCGCCGGAAATTTTAATCAAATACCAAATTCAATGGATTAATCGAACACTGCAAAATCGTTTGGCTTGATTGACATGACTAATTTCATTATAGTCAAGTTAAATTTTGGTCTTTGATAGTCCTGTAAGTGACAATTTATACTGATTTGCGCCGCAAAGCACGCGAAAGTTTACTAATAAAATACACATTCAAGGTGATTAAAATGAACAGTACTTTCTATTGGACAACACAAGAATCTAAATGATTATGTGTTGAGAATTTGTGTTCTATATATTACTATACACATTTCATTTTAAGAACCCTGGCTTGGCCACTGTCATGACTTGGGAAAATATTGGCTCGGTAAATGTAAAAAAATATTAATTCAATCACTGTCTACACATCTTCGAGAACAATTATCGCCGATCTGTGTTTAATAGATCCAGTTTGGTAGTTATCTCCGTCTTCGCGGCGAACGTCAACAAAAATGCTCAACTTCTCAAGACTTCCGCGAGATGCTCTTTGCTGTACTGTAGCCTACCATGATACACTGCCCCAACAATCAGGTCATGCACTGTTCATATCTGGATCGAGCGATTACCCTTAACTGATATGACCTGAAAATCTTTACTAATCTTTTACACAGGATACTCTATGGGCTGGGGGCGCTAGCTTTCTTTCATTTTATCATTGCAAATCTTCCGGCAAATCTACTTCCAACAGCAGAGAATTAGCATCGCGCTGAAATTACAGTAAATAATAAAATACGGCGGCCGTTGGACCGCCGTGTCGTTGCCGTCTTGCGGTTGTGAATGGGGTCGAAGGGGACATGAGCGTCACCAAGGTCACATGGGGAATTACTAATAAAATTAAATTTTAAAATGTATAATTTTGAAGTTCTGGGTCCCCAGATACATTTTCCAAATCTGTTCCTGCCTTTTAGACAAGTACGTTCATTTCATTTAAATTAACCGCGACCCCTTCTTAAGGGTAGGCGACCCCAAAGGGGTGCGACCTCCAGTTGGGAAATCTTGTCTTATAGGTAGCTGAACAGATACTAAAAAAAAGTAAAAGGTAAAGGAGGACGGACTGTATATACAGGAAGGGAGTGCCCATCTCTTTCGAAGCAATGGGCCAGACTCCACCATATATTGTTGCTAGGGGGCTCGCTACACCTCCTCTACAGGGAGTCTGTTACCTTCACGACATTGAATAATGCCGGTACCTGGGTAGAGAGGAGTAATTGAGGTAAAGCGCCTTACTAAAGGGCGAAACACATTGGCCACAGCGGGGCTCGAAGCCACAACCTTTGGAGTGCGGGTCGGGCGCCTTATCCACTGGACCACATGTGCCCTCTGCAGATACTAAATCGGTCTAAAAATCAATCTTGTCAACGGGTGGTCATAAAAAAATGGAAACCAATAGGTGTCTTTGTCTTAAATTCCCAGAGGTTTCAGTTCACAGATACAGAAAAATAACAAAATACAGGGTCTTTCATATTTTTTTTCTGACAAACCCTACATCCTATTTTCATTTCCTTTGCAGATTATTAGAGCAGGTGTACTAAAAAAAAAAAAAAAAAAAATTGCATTATGAGAAAAAAGAGTATCTGAGCACAATGATCCAGGTACACTATTATTACACCTGGCCACCTCTAACACATACATTAATTTGTATCACTACCGATTAGTGTATATGCAAAGCGGCACCCACAGTATGTGGAAGAAGCGGAGGCAGCCATTGCTTTCTATTGTTGGTACTCTAGGTTTTCTTTGTGGTCGGCAAAACATGCGAGACGGTGAATTTCTAAAGATTACGTAAAGTTTTGCCTCTCTATCTATATAGAACCTCTTTGGTCTTTCATATTTTTTTTCTGACAAACCCTACATCCTATTTTCATTTCCTTTGCAGATTATTACAGCAGGTGTACTCTTAAATACCTCATTGAATGGAACATTTCATCTTTCAACTCATGAAGTATTCTTTAAAATGTTCTCATAAACATTATTTGTATAATATCAGGCAGCTATATATTATAGATAAACAAGTATCAATGCTATGGATTGTGAGCCTGATTGCTTTGCCATGGGCACTTGATTAAATTAGAAGGCTTGTAAAAATAAATCAATATGATGTAGTGGATTGTTTGCTGTTTTACTGTAAAGGGTATCATTAACAAGCACATTGGAAATAACATTTGGTTGCCATGGTAAATGACCATGAAATATTCAATATCAGAGACAGATGAGATGAAAATGTGACTTGACTTTTTGATACTTTTATCTTGCATCTTAACAATTTGATAATGGCAAAAGCTTTCAAGTGAAAATATTTGTTTTAAAGTTAATTTGCAGATATAGTTTCAAACCAAGCTCAAAGTTGTAAGAGGTGTGAAAAATTGTCATCAAAGACAGACATCACCAACAGACACAAATAAAGCTCACAGTGAGATCAACCTTGAGCTCTACAGGGTGTCTCAGAAAGAATGTTACCCTTCAGAAACAGCAAATTTTGCTTACTTAATCAATTCTTATCCTTGTTTTTACTTTATATTATGAAAATGTACTTTTTGGAACATATGGTGAAAACAAGAAAGAAAACGGTGCAAAAAATAACCAAACAATGACTATTTCCCTAAAATTGATGCAAACCTACTTTGTCTACGGCTAGCAATAGCAGAGAAACACGTACACTGTAATTCTTATAGATTTGAGCACACATTATGTCCTCAGATTTAATTAATTTGTTCACATGTAATGCCTAAAAGCACCTGAAATATGCACTCAATTTGTTCTTCCGCATGCAGTGACCTAAATCCCCTCACACGTCTCCCATCATAATGCTAATATGAATTTGGTTAAAGTGCACTTTTCAAATAATGACATTGGGGCATGACTCCTGCAATGGCATATTCTAATGAACTGAACTGCTTTTGGGTTAAAGGACCATTGTTTATCATGAATGAGTAAACATATTTCCTCAAAGTTGGGTTCCAAGATGGCAGTCAAGGGGCAACAGAGAAAAATTCTGGAGTGTGCACTGCTAAACATGGTCTTAAAATAACGTCGATTTAAGCGTCAGCCGGGTTCAAAATGTGCAAATCACTGTTAAAAAGGCAGCAAAACGTGCAAATAACTGTAAAAACTGTTGTTTTAACTGTTGTGAGGCCAGCTGCCAGTGAAAGCGCCGTTATTTAATGAACATTTTTAACAGTGTGGCAAGATTCTAAAAAGGTACAAGGAGATGTGGTTGTCAAAGAACAGGACAATCATCCGCAAATAATGCTGCAGTGCATAGGAAACTGAACAATAAATTCTAGAACCAGCAAAAACCTTTGAATTTGAGAGTATTATAGGCCAGGAGGGTCTTAAACATTTTTATGTCAGGGATATTTGCATGCATTGGTTTCTTCTGTAAGTGCTAGCCGTGGACAAAGTAGGTTTGCATCACTTTTAGGGAAATAGTCAATGTTTGCTTATTTTTTCACTGTTTTCTTTCTTTTTTTCACCATATATGTTCATAAAAGTACATATTTTCATAATATAAAGCTAAACAAGTATAAGAATTGATTAAGTAAGCAAAATTTACCGTTTCTGGAAGGTAACATTCTTTCTGAGACACCCTGTAGTAAAATTTTAGTCATCAATATAAAGGTACACAATTCCTAAATCAATGGTAAAATGTTATTAAAAATTTCTAATTATACAAAGGTAGACTTGCCTGCAGAATGATTGTAATTATTTTTGTAGAACTTGTTCAGAAGTAGATAAGGTCTTAAATCTGTACTTTGCCTATGATTCGCCCCTCTGACGCAAAACATCCCTTCTCTTCAAGAAATGAAAAATGATACAGTCCAACCTCCACTATATAATCCATAGCAGCCATCAAATACCTGTCTGGTCAATAACACCCAAACAGAAACCAGGCCAGACTCTTCAGGGTGGGCAAAATGCCATCTTCGGGCTGGGAACCTTATCTACTTCTGAACAAGTTCTACAAATTTAAAAATTACAATCATCCTGCAGGTAAGTCTACCTTTGTATAATTAGCAATTATTTTGTATAACTTGTTCCTCGTAGATAAGGTCTTAAATCTGTAGAGTTCAAGTTCAAAGCCCGTTCACCTAATCCATTGACAGTATGCATGGCCTGTGAAATTCCTTATGCACATCAGTAGGTCTGTTATAGAACCTATGAAAAATGGTAGCATTTCCCAGTCAGCTTGCTTGAGGATATCTGGTACAGAAACATCTTGCTGGTATGCAGCAGAAGTGGAAGCCAATTTAGTAGAATGCGGCTTAAATATTGAGGTATCAATACCTGCCTTCTTCATAATTAGCTTAATCCTGCGGCCTACAGTAGCTCTTGTAACTGCCTTATGAGGGTGAATATATGAAATAAACAATTGGCTGTCTTTCCTTACAGACTTGATTGCCTTCAGGTAACTGTCGATCTTTGTGAAATAGGTAGATCAATCTGTTTTATACCACGACCAGTTTGGGTACACTTTGTAGGCTTTGTGACCAAATAAAGATAACCCTTTGAATTTTATTCATAAAATCGAGATTGAGAGAAACGATAGCATCTCCTCTGTCAGCCGACACTAATGCCACCAAAGTAGCAGCTTTCCATGTAAAAGCTTTATAGGCATATTTCATTAGGTGGAAGGCCCATAAGATAACGTAATACAGTGCTGACCAGCCAAGTCAGAACATAGCGTGGCATTGGCGGACACTTATTAAAGATGCCTTTCATAAGGCGCTTATCCCATAATGATTTTCAACTGGCACACCATCAATTGGCAATTGAGACATAGATAGCCGAACGATATGTATTCATGGTGGAATAAGAGAGGCCCTCTTCAACAAAGATGATAGAAATAAT
Organism: Ophioderma brevispina; assembly: GCA_023653785.1. NCBI lineage: Eukaryota > Metazoa > Echinodermata > Ophiuroidea > Amphilepidida > Ophiodermatidae > Ophioderma > Ophioderma brevispina. The sequence goes on along the minus strand of JAMKCH010012521.1, from coordinate 9,887 downwards.
GAGATATCTGCTATTAGAAGCACAAAGGGGATTAACCTTTCTTTCAGAGCACCAGCGAACCCACTCTTTCCATGCTCCTGCATACTATAGTTGGGTACCATCTCTTCAAGATGCGAGAATAAGATCGGCAGCTTCATTTGGAATTCATTCCTGCGCCAGCGGTCTGCTGACACAAGCCATCCTGCTAGGATCAGAACTCTAAAGAGGATGCTCTACCTCCGAGTGCAAGAGTAGAAGAAGATTGTGATCTTGTGGCAATAACACTGTTTTGCATACTAACTTTCTCAACAAACTTGGATACCAGGTTTGGGTATCCACCAAACTGGTGCTATTAATCATATAAGGCCTTGATCGTAGTCCCACTTTCCTATGAGACTCCGTAGATCATGCAAAATGGAGGGAAGGCGTAATGCCTTTAAGATTTCCCCACATTGAATTGCTAGTCGGTGGATATGGTCCAAATTATGCCCTTACCGTAAATTGAGTATATACACAATGTTTTTTGCTGAAATGATAGATTAGGGTTGAGAATAATAATCTGCGGTGCCCCCTGGGCATCCTTGGGCTTTTTAGAAATTCCAAGTGTGCGTCGCCATAAATTATAAATTATATATTCACCCTATATTATAAGTATGGAGTGACTAGCGATACTAGGATCCAATAACAAGTGTCTGGCACGTGTAAACATTAAGTCAATACTTCAAATTCAAATGGAAGCCAAATCTAATCATTTAAAATGCCCCTATACTCAAAACCTGCGTAAAAAATAAACATGAAGTACTTAGATTATGTTGTTAGAAACCATAAAATCGTAATTTCTATACTTTAAAGAGCTTGTAACTGATGCAATCAATATGGCAGCCAAAACGTGAATCTCTTCAAAAAACACTTGCCCAATTTCTAAATATTACCTTCAAGTATAAATTATTGTGTCAATTAAACAATTAAGAAATGTAACCTCTGATCATAACCAAGTGATAACCAGGTACTCCCGATGAATAAAAATGTGTCAAATTAATAATTGAGTGCATATAGGTGAAAAATGTAATTCCTATGGTATTTTGAACTTTGCCCCTGTTGGTTTTATTTCGTTTGGGTCGGACTTTAAAACAAATTTGATGTCTGCTTGTACATGGGTAAGGATCAGGTTACATTTCTAATGTCATTGGGGCGCATTGTTTCGAAAATTTGACGGCTGTAATACTTATGAATTTGTGCCCAGTATTTTTTGAAGATGTTCACGTTTTTGGCTGGCCATATTGATTGAGAATTCTGTATACAATTTTAAAAGTACAGAAATACATTTATTGTGTCTAACAACATAACCTAAGTAGTTTCAAGTCTATTTTTATCGCAGGTTATTTGCGGTCTGGCATATTTTAAAATTATTGGATTTGCTCCATTTTGAATTGAGTATACTTCATGTTACAAGTGCCATACTTGTTCATTGGATCAGATAGTATATCTAGTAACTCATAGTTTGATAATATAGGGTGAATAATAATTATCATTAATGGCGACCCAATCTTTGGATTCTCACAATGCCCAGTATGCCCCAGTGCACAGCCGGCGATTCTTATTCTACACACCTAAGCTATAATTTCATCAAAAACATTGCATATAACCAACTGTACGGTCACATGAAGGTTCCACCTGACTATCAAAAGCATCTACCCTCCAAGCCAGAAGGTCTGGTTTCCAGGACACAACGTTAGTTGTGCATTTAATCTTAAATTGTCACAACAGGGTCTACTTCGGGAAAGAATCATTTTTCTTGTGGCTTGAGAATAAACCTTGCACTTAAGGACAACCATTGACCCTTCTAGTTGTCGTTGACATTTTCTAGACAGACTGTCTCCATTGAATTTTGGACACCTGATAGGTGTTCGGCTGATATGCGTAACTGGTTGTTAAGGGACCCTTCCCATGCTCTTGCAATTGAAAGCCATTTGGTGAGACGAGTTCCCTCTGACGATTTAATATGAGTAACAGCTTTCACTGTCCATCTGGATCTTACCTTAACTCCAGTGTTTGAATCCCAGTCTGAAGGGCGACCTATGCCCCAATCAAACAGATCCAAAACATTTATGTACAAGGCATTCTTTCTTTTGCGGACCACAGTCCACTTGTCCTTACTTTGATGGAGGGCAGACATGCCGCTCCCCAATCCCCTGTGGAAGCACTCGGTTTGAAGCACTATAGTCGGTGTTGGAACAAAGATCTTTCTTCCATTCGCAATTGATGAGATTCAATCTCCATAACTGGAGCTCCTCTAGAGCCTCCAAAGATACTGCTCTTGCATTGTGAGCCCTGTCGAATTTCGTTCTGGGCACTGATCATGTCCGGTTTGCAGGACCTGGCAATAAACCACTGCTGCAAAACTGCCAGCAAGATGTAGTGCGTGACCTACGGGTCTGATGTTCCCGGTAACTCGTTAGATTTTCGTGCCGATGTACCCTGGTACCCACCCGAACTCCTGAGTGCACAATTCGGCACCAAGTTTGAAAGAAAAATCTCCCTACAATACTACCTTCAATATTTCCATGTTTTTGAAGTTAATCGCGAGAAACACACCTGTCTATGTATTTCATAAGAAGAACTCTTTATTACTACAAGCGTGTACTTTATTTAAACGTTATTCATCCTAAACGCCATGCAACACCGTAAAACGCTCGTGGAACACGCCGGTCACTGAACAAATCGGCTGAATTGACGTAAACACATCCTAGTACGCTATTACCACTTAACTAGCCGACCTAAACAACCCCGCGTTGACTGGAATTTTCCATCAACTGTAGTGTGGAGGCTCAAGAAAATACTAAATACATGTACCGGATCAAAAAAAATATCAACGTTTGCATCAAAACTGGGTATACATTAATGGATATATGTTTTCATTCAGATTATATGTTCGATGAGACTCGTGAGTAGTAAAAAATGAAATTTAAACTTATATTTTTTAAAGTGACTTCGGGAAACCCCTCGATAAATTCTGTCCCTGGTAAGACGTAAACGGCGGTTACCCTGAATACTGTCACAGCCCTACCGAGATCTTGCCTTAAGCCACTACTTTTGAGATTATCCGACCGCCTTTAAAACGTAGAAGCTCTTCTACACAATTTAGAATCTTGTCGCATTTTGCTTCCGGCAAGTGAATCATCTTTGCTTGCGTCCAATAAAACCAAGCATTCCATCCATTGGTTTTCGGTACAGATAAGATTTTTCCAAATGAAACAGAGATGCGGTGAGGAACATAAATTGGAATCGAAAAATAAGCATCCTTTAGTTTTTATTTGTTGTGTGCGGTAAATCTCCCTGACCTCATGAATACTCAGTGTCCTGACGGATTTCCATCTTGAAGGGCTTGAAAATAATTCATGGATTTCGATGACGCAGATTTATCACTGGCGTAAATCTCCCGTCTTTTTCGTGACCAAAAAGAGCGCGAAACGAACTGATTTCGCAAGACTTTGCAACTTGACTCGCCTTTTTGTTAACAACTTGTCTATCTCTTCTTGCATAATTCCCCGGTGTTGTTGATTTTTTTTCCAATGCGACTGGAGCAATCTTGCTGAGGTGAACGTACCACTCCAGATAAACTTTTATTGTCTGCGAATGAATGGAATCCTGCGCAACTTTCCAGCCTGTGTTACGCAGATTAGAGCACCTGCATAAACATTTAATACTGTCTCTCCACTGAATTACCCCCAATTCCTCATTGGGGGCGTTTTTTGCATGAAAGGTTGTCATAACTTCCCTTTGAAGCAGCATTCTAATGCTGAGAATATTGATAGCGACCGCCAATTTGTCTGAACCTAGACCTCTTACGGCTGGTTGAAATTCTTGCGAACATGATTTTGTCACAGATTTGCAATCCTTCACCTTCTTCGGTGCCAAGGAGATTGGTCAGTAATCTCAACCTCTCGGTTGAAAATATCTCTAAACTTGGGGTCAACGTGTAGGCGTATACCTCCCCGCTGCTGAAGCTAAATGTTACACATTGAGCCAAATTTTTTCCAAGGAAAGCCAACGATAGAGAGAGATGAACTTAGCACAACTCTCTAATCCAACTCTGGCTCGGGCATCTACATCTCAAGGGCTCCAAGTAATGGCATCGGGCTCAGCTAAGTAAGATTAGATCCTCCTCTTAAACGCAATCCAGCGTCCTTACATATTCTGGAATCTCCTGCGACAAACTGTCCAATAGGACCAGCAGCATTGGAGAACATTTTATGGACGTTTATATTCTGCCCCTCATCCATCAACTTCTCCTTCGTGTAACTAGTATACAGTTATTGCATGTAGTTTTGCCCCGTATAGTCTGACCACAGGGGGCCCAATCGCCATTAACGTTTACTGATAAAGAAGAACTGTGAGTAATAGATCATGCAAAGCGGGGCCGGCAGAGAAGCAAATTCATATCCGATGCCGCAGAATGCAAAATTGCTTCCCGTGTAAATTACACTGATTTGGCATGACGGACTGACGGAACGGCTGAGTACTAGTAGAAACATGACATGTGGAGCAGAAAACAGAGCACTAATGATTCCTACCATAATTTCCCCACAAGATACGCTCGCAGAAAATATGATTCCGCTGGCAAAAACTAGCGATGTACGGGATTGAAAGCTTGGTAAAGAAATGCATGGCCTGCAGAATTCGCCGAGTTAGGTTGAGGAAAAGCATTATGCAGCTCTCTGAGACCGCTAGGCACGTTGGACTCCTGAGACGATCTCGCAGTCGTCCCAACATCGGTTGGCGTAAGCTAAATCCGGCGCCCAGCCAGAGGGTGATGTACAGCTGCATTACTATCCCATAACCGACACACAGCCGCAGATCATGATATGTCCTAACCGACACACAGCCGGAAGCTCATCAAAAAAAAAAATTTAGTACCTACATCAGTACGGCGCACAGCCATTGGCTCAGAATTCGACAAATATAAGTCGGAAAAGGAACTCGGTAATGGGGGGGGTAACATGTGTGACTGAAACTTAGCCATCTAGGCTCGGGTTGTGAGAACATTTCTCACTCTTAATCAGACAGAGAAGGCAGAGGTTTAGAAACTGTGGCCGGAGCCGACCTTTTCGGCTCCTTACAAGGTGCAATCTCTGGAGTGATGATACTGCGACGATTTTCTTGTTGCCGGAGAAAAAATGTGACTGTTCCCAGGCTGACTGGCTCTTCATGGGTTTTCCCTTGGCCAGAGCAAACAAATATAAAAATCCACCACAGTAGAGAGATGAACAAATAACACTCCAATAATACAAATCCAATTGGGTTATGGAAAAGCACACTAAAATCCATGTTCCAAAACCCTTGGTTTGCCAGCCAAATACACGTTTGTAAAAACACTATTGAAAAAAAAAGTCCTGAGCATGAGTGAAGAACACACAACCACAACATCATTGGGGCTATTTTTGACACAAAGGACAGTATTTGATGGCTGATCGGGATTATATAGTGGAATTTGGACGCTACACATTTAAAATTTCTTTGAAGAGAATGGATGTTCTGCGTCGGAGGGGTGAATCACAGGAAAATACAGATTTAAGACTGAATCTACGAGGAATAAGTTATACAAACTAATTCAATTTATTGATGTACAAAAAGATATAAAATTGTCACAGACAGCACTTATTGCACCACTAGTCTCCCACCCAACCCCCTCCTCAAAACCCCATCTTCCCCAAATGCCATCTTCCCCAAATGCCATCTCCTCCTCAGCAACGATCTCCCACACTAATCGCCCCACACACCCCAGTTCTCCCACACAATTTTCCATCTATTATCTCCAAATAATCCACTACCCCCATATCCCCTTATTCCAAACAACATATACCCCCACACCCCAACCCACACTCCATCAACCCACACTCATCACCACTCTCCATCACCCCATCCCCCCCTACCCACACCCCATTCACCAATTTACCCCAGCTCCCCTCCCCAACACTTCTGAAATTAAAGAGTATAGGCCTAATAACTTAAGCATCAAAATTTACTTTCAGGAAGGTGTTAAAACATGGTGGAGCAAGTGGCAAGTAAGATGGAAGGTTATACCACACTTTGCTGGGGATGTGGCCATTTGCAACTCAGGTTGGAATTGACAACAAGCTCATACGTGTTAACCAGATGGACGACCCACCCCACAGTTTTGCGCTCAACATTTTTTTAAATGGAACATATATCAAAACTACAGCCAGAGTAAACTGACGGGATCCCCTGGCAGATGGCAGTCGGAACATGAGCCTTCAGATGAAACATTGAACCTGTTCCAAGACATTGACCATCTCCGCAATAGGACGGAACCTCTATTGCACCTTAACCCCAGATTTCAACTTTTCTGTAAAGCCTTAAAAAACTAAACCAACCAAACCTTGGAACCAAACACGAACGCGCACACTATCTCCCAAAATTCCCCTACTGCTTTTCAAACCGGGGGATCAAAATAAAAAAACACTAGCATGTCAGCTAATGACCCCGACCATGTCCTTTTCCATCAATGCCTCAGCCACAGTGCTTGTGAGGTGACTTGGGTGCTTGTCAAAACAATGTTTATTTGCAGATGCTTATATTATGGGTGTGGAATTTGATTAACAAAATGCAATTTTCTCCATGGGACATTGATTTAAGCATTAAGGATTTCACAATGGTTATTGGAAGAAGCTCGTGTTATATGTCAACGAGAGCATCAACGAGGCATGTAACCCTCGCTTACAATTTATAGCACAGGGGGTGGCGGCAGCTTAGGGGGGGGAGGGCAAAAATGAATGATTACTCATGTAGGTAAAAAAAAAAATAAGGCAATGTAGATTTTCTGAATTTTGATATTCTTGGTGCCACCCCTGATGCCAACCCTGACTGTGCACATACATGTATCTAAGTAGGTTACATCATCTTGATCTACAGCAGAAAGCACAAAAATATGTTGGACTACCCACCTTGCCGCCTCCCTAAAATACACCTTCCCCCTCTACCAAACAAACCCATCCTACCCTTCCCCAACATCCCATGTACTCCTTCCCCATCATCCCACGTACCCTTTCCCCACATCCACCATGTTACCCCACCCCACATCTCACTTCACCCTCTACCAACATCCTACCTTCCCCTCTACCAACATACCACTCCCCCTCCCAACACCCTGTCCCCCAACATTTCACACCAGTCCCGACCCCAACAACCATCTACCCCTTCCCCAACATCCCACATGCCCCTTCCCCAACATCCCACATGCCCCTTCCCCAACATCCCACATGCCCCTTCCCCACATCCCACATGGCCCCTTCCCCAAACATCCCAGGTACACACCCCAACATCCACACCCTTCCCTATTTCCCCACTTTCCCTCCCCCAAATCTACCCGTGCTTTTTCCCTCCCCAAGATCTCCCCATCTTAAACATCCTAACTCCCCATTCCCAACACCCTCATTTCTAAACATCCTCCTTGTGTTCAAGAGTCAACACCTCATCGTTCCCCCGGCTCATTCCCAACACCCTTATTGACCCATTTCCTAACCCTTCCTACTATTCCCAACACCCTTCCTACCGATTCCCAAACGGTAGGTTAGGTACATAATCCTAATATTTTGTTTCAGTAATAATATATTGATTTGAGGACGTATGCAGTGAATTTCTGGGTCATTTACAAAAAACATACATCATGGTCATTTGACCATTAGTGCTGTCTGTAGTTTGGAAATGGGGCCAAAGGTGCATGAAGGTCACAAGGTGAATGAGGTCACCAAGGTGACATGAGGTCTCCAAGGTCACATGAGGTAACATTGAGGTCACCCAAGGTCACATGAGACACCAAGGTAACACAAGGTACATGAGGTCATGTGGGGTCACAAGGGCACATGGTCACAAAGGTCACATGGGGTTCACCAAGGTCACATGGGGGGTCACCAAGTGACATGAGGTCACCAAGGTGACATGAGGCTCCAAGGTCACATGAGGTCACCAAGTCACATGAGGCACCAGGTCACTGAGATCCCCCAAGGTAACACAAGGGCACATGAGGTCATGTGGGGTCACAAGGTCTTGGTCAAAAAGTTCACATGGGGTCACCAAAGGGTCACATGGGGCACCAAGTTACATGGGGCGTCCCAATGGTCACATTGAAGGTCAGCACCATGCCAGACCCCTACCATGCACCTCACCGAGCCACCCCACTTGGTCTCCCCCGACACACCCCACCCCACCCTCCTTGACGAAGCCCCACCATCCCCTCCAGGATGCACGACTTGTAAATGGGCCAAGGTGAACATGAGGTCACAAGGTCCAATGAGGGTCCACCAGATGGGGTCCCATGAGGTCCACAAGAGGTGACATGAGGTAACCAGGGTCCCATGAGGTCACATGGTGTCTCATGAGGTCACCAAGGTCACATGGAGATCAATGGGGTTACAAAATGGGACAGGGGTCACAAGGTCATGATGGGGTATGAGGTCACATGGGGTCAGGAAGGCAATGGGCTCATTGAAGGTCACATGGGGTCACAAAGGTCCACCATCCCGGTGCACAAAAAGAAGATGAATCATGCTAACCCACACACAACTCACAACCGCTGTGACTGATCCCGGGTACCCGCCCGCGATGTACGAGTACCGGGCTTTTAAAACTCCCACACACGGGATACCCGGTTGTGTGAAAAAAAATTAATGACAGGTATATTTTGATTACTAGTAGTCTAGTACTCACAATGCTCTTCAGTCTTCATTGATTTCACATCCATAAATATGACGGATTTTACAGAAATGATCATGATCACGAACCAATTTCACTGCATAGTATAAGCATCACGGTCGTTGGCCTACTAGTGCTTCGTAGATATATTGTACACATTATTGCTATAGCATAGCATTGTCAATACGACGAACACTGTACCAATGCGACGTGTAAAACCAAACAAAAAAGTTGCAAGAAGTTGAATCTTGATCTGTTTACCACCACCAGATTGCGATGTCCGCCAGATGATGGCGGCCAAGCCTCAAATAATACAGCAACTCATAAGCAATCAAATAGACTACAGAAATATACGACTTTGTCCGTTATTCATAATTAAAAAATCAGAAATAAACCTTACAGTGGAGTTGTTCTTCAGCAGTTTTGGAATAAGAAAACATTACTTCTAAACACACACACAAAAAAATAGGATTTTTGTAAATATTTTGTGTTTTCGTGTTAAACCAATGACGACGTCTAAAATTAGGATTAATGCCCTCAGTGCTTTGACCCCGCAAACTTGATCAAGATTAAGTTTTGTGCTAAATTCTGGCTTGTGTTTAGAATGGATCCACCCCACACACATGCTGTGCACATGGGGATTTCCCCGAAGTTTCATTGGTGTGACGGACAGGGGTTAGGCCCTAAAAATTTATGTGAGCACAATCAAGGTATTTTGCAATGTGGGTATGCAGTGTGAGCTAGGCCCACTGGTTTTGGCTTGGATCTTGGCGTTACGATGATCCAGTTTAATTATATAAGGTTACGGTTGATGCTCAAGTTTATATTTCTTGTATCGCCCTTACTTGTGCTCATGCAGACACCTTTCCGGAGAATTTGGATCTCAGTTTAGGTGTAATCTTTGTCATTTTAAGTCGGGAGTGTAGTCCCAAATTTAGGATACATCAGGGCAATGGCCTACCATAGACTAGTGTACAGTATTTGAGTTACAATTTCTGTGAAATGGGTTCGGACAGCCACAGCTGCCATGTTTTCGATACATTTATAAGCTATTGTTACCATTTGACAATTTTTTGGCACCCAACATTCTTTAGACCACTTTTAATCTAGTATATTGTCCAAATCAGGAGCGTTTGTGTCGGTAAATGGACCGGCAAAAGTAGTTAGATTTGTAATTTTCAAGATTATCAAATTTA